>JAJIYU010003145.1:0-27642 GCA_030144865.1 Tinospora cordifolia | reverse complement strand
ATATATATATATATATATAGGAGAGAAGAAAGTAAAGTAGAAGATGCTCTGTATTTCTTAAGCAACACCTAAAACATGTTTCAATAATAGTGAAATGCATTCCAATAGAGTATTGTATTGCTCAAACAAATTTTTAGGCAAGTCATAGAACAGGGTCCGGCTAGGCAGCTAAAGCATTTTTAATGGGCTGAAACACATTTCAGTATGCGAGGGTAGTTTCTATGTTTTAACTTCCTATTTTTGGTTTCAATTTCGTCTATTAATCTCAAATTTGGTTTAATAGTGGCTGTTTGAAAATAAAATAAATGTTATATTTTAGAAACTATTTCTCCTTTAAAACAAAAGTTTTAATTTTAGTTTCATTGATTGAAAAAGAAAATAAATATTCAATTTGTTTAAATCTCTTCCATCATCTCAGATTTTAAATATGAGATTCTTTTGAGAAAATTTTATAAGCATTTGGAGACGTTTCTACATCTAAATTTAAATTTTGTAATGAGATTTAAAAGTTATCTCTTTGGATCTATATTTTCTTTACTTTTCTTGTTTACTTTCAAATATGATCTTTTATTGTGTTTGTTCTCATATATATTTTAAGAGGATTGAAATTTGAAAAGTGCATTTCTAATTGTTAAAATTTTGACTTGTACCTTTGACTTACTTATATATTGATTAAATCTATTTGCATCTTTCATACTTCATTATTTCTTTATACAAATTGGTACATAGATCCAAAACCTTTTGAATTCTTTTTTTCGATTATGAAAATAGTTTTCAAAATTTTTTCTCATAGATATGATAAACATGCTTCAAATATCTTATACTTTCATTTTCTCATATTTGGATCTAGCCATAGCTTTTGCCTAAAATCATATTTTGACTCTTGTGACTATAATGTCTAAGAAGAGACATCTCAGTTATGTAAGTATTCCATGGTCTATTAATATTCATTGCTTTTGAGCTTTGGTTGTATCAATAGACTTTAGTGTAATAGTTTGAGTGTTTGGAGCAAATTATTTGAGAGGTAGGTATCAGTTTCACCCTTTATCTTGAAATGGGTGGAGAGGTTCATCCTTAGCCTTGTAAAAAGGATAGGTTTGTGTCGAACTAGATAAAAGATGATTATTATTTCTAGGATTGTAAGTGGGGTTGGGTACACATTTGCAGTCCATAAAAACTAGATAGTTCAATTCTAAACTTTTTTCTTACAAGTCAAACTTGTAGTAATAAAGAAACTAGCATATTGTTCTAGTGGTTACAAGACTTTAGATTGTAAGGTCTTAAGATTGTAAGCTTTAGGTCCTATCCTAGTTTTAAAAGTCTTGGTATAGTAAAGCTTGAGGGAAACTCCTAATCGAAGATGTTAGGTAGTAAATGTAGATTCGTATGATCAAACCGCCATGCATACTTGTATTGTCCACATTTTACCTTTCCACAACTTCTTGTTGTTTAGGCATTTTACCATTGCTTCTAATGTATTTGACAAAATAACTAAATTAGTTTAAAAGAACATAAATTGCTTCCAATTGACTAAAATGACTCCAATTGGTTAAGAAGGAGAAAACATTTTAGTAATTAACAAAATTGGTCAACACGCCCAATTCATCCCCTCTTTGGTATCTTATAAGCAGTATCAAAGCGGATGGTCAAGTCTAATGCTTAATGTCCTTGAGCCAAAGCTCCAATGGCCAATATCATAGGATTTGGCTTAGATAAAGATAATTCACATAGTTCAGCTATGCTAGATGATCATACTTTCATGCTTTAAAAAGTTGGAATAAGAATACACATTAAGACCCAATCACATGATATATGGGCACAATTGAAAATGGTCCCATTAAGACAATAAGTGGAGTTAAAATGCCCAAACTCAAAAAGAAATGACTTTTACGCAAATCTCCTTGCTATACGTCTTCGCACCTCTACCTCCTTTATTATTGAGCAACCATTTGGGGGACCTAGTTGATGATTTGGGAGGCTTGAAAAAAAATAGTTGACTAAACTTGAAACTTAGTTAAAGATATACTTGTGTCTTGTCTTTCCCAGAACAATATTAAAAAATTCTTTATGCACAAAATTTAAGGTTGTTGTGAACAAGTAAAAAAAAAATTATAATGAGTTACATGTTTTTAGATCTTATAAAATGAATGTAGAACATAGCTATTTAGTTGTTCATGTTGATGATTGTTCTACTAATGTTGATAGCAGAAATGTTTTTTATTCTTGATGGTCATATAATCAATTATGCATGAGAGGCTCTAAATGAAATATAACAAACTCATTAAAAATAATGAGATGCTCAAAATAACTGATGTTGCAAATGAGTTGAAAACATTTCAAACTAAATATGAAAATGTTCTTGAAGAAAAAAAAACATTCTTGAAGAAAATGGGGATTCAAAAAATCAAACATAAGTCTCCAAGAAAGGCTAGAAGGGGGATTAAAAAAAATCAAACATAAGTCTTCAAGAAAGGATAAAAGAGTTGACATAGCAAGTGACCAAGATTACTAATGAAGAGGACAGTCTAAAACTTGAACTTCAAATGGACATGAAAAGACCTTTGGTGTTGTAGGACATATACTCATTTTCCTCGAGATTTTCGTCATAGATCGAGATCAATGACTTAGATTAATATTGTATTTCTTATTTATTTGATTATCTTTAATTATGTTAGTTTCAAAAAAGGTTCATTTAATATCTTAATTAGTATAGGCCTAATTCATTTTATTTATTATTTGTTTTGTTTCTAATTAAGTTAAAAAGATTATCATTTATCTAGTATCTTAATGAATTTAGATCCATTTTTATTTATCATTTAATGATTCTATAAAAAGGTTGTAATAAATGTAATGAGATATCCTCAGCTGAATAAAAATATAATGAGACATTTCTTTTCTTTGTTCTTGTTTATGTGCCATTAATTGGCATTAGAGTCTTATCTTCCTTTTTCTTCTTATTTATTCTTTCTTTGCTGCATTGTCTCTTTCTTTCTTTCTCTTTCCTTTAACTCTTTTGTCTTTCTCAACATCTGTATTTTTGAGTCTACTCATCAAATTGTTACCCCATCATCACAATCATTGTTGCACCATCATCACCTTGGCGGCTAAGAAGATCCTCACCAACAACTATTCGACAACACCACTATTTCATATCTCTGCTTGTGAGAACCCACGCTAGCTATATTTTATTATTAGGTATAGACTTCTTTACTTGATTACTACATCAATAACATTGATTTAGTTAGGTTTTATCATTAATTCATTTGGTCTGTCCCATCAACCCAAAAGAAAAACAACTCGTTACCCCTTTTGTTGGGCATGCGCACACTATGACACCACCCCTTAGAAAAAAAAATCATGTTACACATTTTGTTAGCCATTTAACACAACTTGACACCATCCTTCAAAACCAAAAAAAAAAAAAAAAACCATGAAAAAAAAAGAAAACAAAACAAAAACACTTTACCCCTTTTGTTAGCCATTTATACAATTTGACATTAATCCTTCCAAAAGAAAATTACTTCACCCTTTTTTAGTATACATCAACATAAACCTTGAACTATGACTAACACCTGCTCCATGCCTACTAACCAAAACTTATCTCGTTTTAATCTTAATAACTTACAAAATGATCTCAAGTCCTTTAAAAGTCCATGACACAGTTTCAAGAGGAGTTGCGTCTAGAGTTAAATGTTAAATTAAAAAAGACATGCTCAAAAATAATTTTTATGTGCAGTCCAAAACGATTGGATAAATCTAGAATTAACTTCACTGTTAATCAAGGTCCTAGTGTTAGTAACTTGCAGCCACCATTTAGTGAAGTCCCTAACTTAGCCCCCAGATTGTTATGTGTCCTAAACGACTTCTCAACTGAAGATGATCTACACAAATTTTAGACCCTTGATTATTTGATGTAAGGCCCTTTCTTAATCCATCTTCCTCTAACATTCTTTATTAAATGCACCAAATTTTTAGTATGATGTCAACCTATATTTGAGTATGTCTATGGTGGTCCATTCTATTGTACCATGCTGATTATAGACCTCCTGATAGACTAACACGACATTTTTTACTAGCTTCACTTCATCATGATGACCTAGATATTATCAAGAAGTCAAGATTGAGGCTCCTAGGTTTGATGGCAAGTTTAATCCTAATGCCTTCTTAGAATGGCTCTATAATCTTGAGGATTATTTTATTTGGTATGGCATGTCTGAGGATCAATCTTGTTACGTTGCTAAAACAATACTACAAGGTTTTCCCAAATGATATTGGCAAAGTACCAATTAGAGTGCCTAGGTTAAGAAGTCATCACACTTTGAGTTGATATAAGACAAAAACTTACAAAATAATTTCTCCTTATGTCTCATCAGAGGTGATTGATTGACCAGTGGTTCAACCTTTGCCAATGATCTTTTACTATCATTGAATATTCTATTCATTTTTAGGACCTTTTATTTCATTATCAAATCAAGATGTACCTTGGATTATTGTAGCCAAATTCATTTAATAGCCCACGCTTGAAATTCTGTGTGAAGTGAATTTTTATGTGCCTATTACTTTAGAAGATGCCTAACATAAGGCCATGGAAGTTGAAAAGTTGTATTGATTACCTAGTCAAAGGCATATTGTTGAGTCGTCCTCATACATGTTCATCCTAGTTAGGTGCCCTTTGAATTCATGACCAAGTACTAGTGGTCACCCCAACTACAAAATCTAGTGGTGAACCCTTCAATACTTTTGCTCGTGGCTCTAATATTGAAGATAGTCAATATCGTAAAAAGGGTTACATTATTGTCCTGTTGCCTTCATTGTACCCTTACCATTGAGCAAGAGTTAGTAAAGCTACAACTGGAGCTTGTGGATGAACAAATCATTGCTTCATTAGATAATCCATCAGACTTAGGTAACGAGGCTAATGAAGTCTTAGGTCATATTCATGTCATACGATGCATTTTTTCCACTCCCATTAGCTCAAATGAATGAAAATGTACCAATATCTTCTACATTAACATTAAGTGTGGGGATAAGGTATGTAAAGTTTTTATAGATGGTGAGAGTTCAGTGAGTGTTGTGTCTACTTCTGGTGTGACTCGAATATGTTTAACACCAGGATCTCACCCTCATTCGTATAGATTCGCATAGTTAGATACAAATTCATTAATAGTGTTAGAGAAGTTCCTTGTTCCACTTACTATGGGTGATTGTAACACAAGTATTTGGTGTGACGTTCTCCATATAGATGCAGCATATGTATTATTAGGATGACCTCGTTTTTATGATTATGACACCGTCGATTATGGTAAAAAGATACCTATGTATTCAAACATCATGATAAATCTATCAAATTACTTCATGGTAAATCTTTGGCTAGTAGGCCATGCACCTCAGTCATCTCAACCTTCTTCTTGAACTCCCACTATGAAACCCCTTCACATCTTGACATGAAGTGGGCTTGAGAAGGAATGTATGTCACTTGGGGTTGTTTAGATTTGGTCAGTAGTTCAGTTGAACCTACTAAGCTGACGTCATCATCTTATCTTTCCCCAAAATAAAAACCTTACTAGATGAGTTCCACATTATTGTCCCAACCAAGCTACCAAATGAGCTCCCATGCATGAGAGACATTCACCATGTCATTGACTTCATTCTAGGTTCACAATCACCTAATTTACCATATTAAAAGTTGAATATAAAAGATCATAAACATCTATACAAACAAGTTAACGATTTATTTGCCAGAGGGTTCATTCAGCCTAGTTTGAGTCTTTGTGCAGTACCCACCCTATCAATCCCAAAAAAGGATGGATTGTGGAGAACGTGTGGGTAGTCACACTATAAATAAAATCATTGCCAAATATTAGTTTTCCATTCCATGATTGAATGACATTGTTGGTTGGAGCACAATGGTTCTCTAAATTTGACTTGCATCGTGGATACCGTTAGTTACATAGGAGATCAAACGAATACACTCAATTGAGGTTTTGCTAGTCGAAAACATTGTAGATTTTTCTTGTAAAGATTCATTTTATTATATTATAGAAAATATGCTTCAATCTTTATACGTTCAATTTCTAGAAACTTATATTAAATATTAAAATACTCTATGTTTTATGGTTTGCAAGCATTCTTTTATCCAATTGTACTAGTTGGTATACTTAATTCCAAGAGCTATAACTTAGTAAGGTCCCTCCTAGTTAGGATCAAGTTTTCCAAATCTTGTTTCCCCAGTGTTTTGCATGACTTTACGAAGAACCGGACCAACCACGTGGAAGCTAGTAAGGTGCCTCATAGTTAGGACCAAGTAGTTCAAATCTTGATTCCCTAGTGCTTCACATGAATTTTCAAAAAACCCCACACCCATCCTAAAGCTTCATGGTTGTGGTTTTATGTTATGTTGGAAGGTGAATTTTCAATTTCTCCCTTTTTTTTCTTCCAACAAACTATGTGAGCCTTAACTCCTTCCATGTTCTGGTTGATATTAAAGTAAGAGGTTCTCAACATCACAATTCCATACTGATAGGAATTACTGCCTAAAATCCAAAAATTAATGAACAAAGTGTCTCCTTGGTGGCAGTTCTTGATGTGGTTTTATAAAACTATAGCACTTGAGCTGACCCCTCAACCCATAACCTTCTTTTCCCATTGTTTTAGTCTTCAAAGTGTATATGATAACCTTGTTGACTACTTTTGCTTTTTCATTAGCATGAGGATGAGCTAGCGTCAAGAAAAAAACATCAAATTCTTAAGTTTGAGTAGAACTTCTTAAATCTCGCACACCCAATTACTTCCCATTATTTGAGATGACGGTGAAAGGTACTCCAACCCAACATGCAATCGACTGATCATATGAATTTTGTGGTCCATTTCTCAATTATTTGTAGGAAAGGTTCTACTTCTGCACACTATGTGAAGTAGTCAATAACTTATATTGCAAACTTTTCCTTTACACATCGAGATAGGGCCTAAGAAATGTACCCTCTACTAAGCAAATGTATTTTAATTGGTTTTAGATTTTTTGAATGTGCTCAGATTAAAGTGGCAAGCCTCTCATAGTTAACACACCTTCTTCCTATGTTGAAAACTTCCCTAGTGAATGTTCGTCAATAATGTCCTTACCTTAACACTTGATACGAAGTATTCTACCCCTAAGGTGTTTTTCACATACCCTACAAGGATCGCCTCTAGCACTTGTCTTGTTTGACCCGCAAGCAAGCATTTCAGATAAGGCATCATGTACTACTTTTTTAGCGCACATATTTGATAAGAATGCACCTTGCTACCAGTTGAATTATTTTATCTGGAATTTAATTTGTGATTCGAGAGCTTTCCTACTTTTAGATTGCTATAAATAGGGTTTATCCAAGTAGCAATGTCCTCATCTTGCATGAGGTGTTGTGTTCTTCTTTTTTCTAATACTTTGGTATTGTAAGCATCGGACGGGGACTTGCGCCAAATGCTCTTCCCCAAACATGGACGTGAGTTTAAGGAGTGTGTCCACCAATGAATTCTCTACATGAAGTATTCAATTGCCTATGTGCACATCAAAAGAAAAGAGGAATTCTTGTACTTTGCAAAGTAAGTTTGCATCTATTCATCTTTGGCTTGGTACTTTGAATTTATTTGACTAGCGATTAATTAAGAGCCACAATTAACTTGAATCTTCTTTACCCCTAAGTTTATGCTCGTTAAATCCTTACTTACAAATGCTCTTACATAGACTCATTGTTTGAGGTTAAAAAGCCAAACCGAGGAGCCACAAGATGTTTTTTCTCCTTATGGAAGACTATTATACCTTCGTCGTGTTCTTCATTGCAAGAGGATCCATCTACAAATAGTTAATAAGTTCTTATCAAATCTTCCTTGCCCTGGTCTTCCAACCTCATGTTGAGTTCTTTGATAAAATTGATAAGTGGATGACCCTTAATAGTAGTCTGCAAACAATATTCAATGCCGAACTAACTTTGTTAGCCACCCTAGCATATAAGATTTTTAAAGCACTTGTTTGATTGAGTGTTAGCTGAGGATGACGATAGGGTGTGCTTGAAAATATGGTCTAAGTTTCATAGTTGAGATTATAAGAGTCGAAATGAGCTTTTTCATCTCTCAATATTTGGGCTTTACATCGAGCAAGGATTTACTTAAGTAGTGAACATGCCTCTACTGCCTTAGGCCTTCCTTGACCATAGCCAAACTAACTATTATATTATAAACTAAGATAAAAGGAATAGATATTTTCTGGGTGTGAATTTTGAGAGTAAAGGCGATGAGGTTAGATTCTGCTCAAGCCCTTGGAATGCTTCCTCACAACTCTTGTCCTGGATAGGGGTTTTCTCTTGATAATCCAAAAAATCAGGAGGCATTTGTCAATAAACTAAGATAGGAATTTATTAAAAGCAGCTGCACATCTTATTAACCTTTGCATTCCCTATACAGTTTAGGGGAATTTCATGTCTAATATGGCTTTAATCTTGTCTAGGTTAGCTTTGATTCATATCTAATTAATCATGAAACCTAAGAACTTCCATTTTTAATGCCAAAAGTGCTCTTACTTAGGTTAAGCCTCATATTGTTGCTCTCGATGATTTAAGAAATGACTTTGAAGTCATTTAAATGGGTAAATGATGAGACACTTCTAACAAACATGTCATCAAAATTCATGTCCATATTATTAATAATCTTATCTTAGAAGACTTAATTAACTAGTTGATATGTTGTTGTTGCACTCTTCAAACCCAAAGACATCGCCTTGTAACAATGAAGTCCTCCGTTTATAGTAAATAAATGCTTCTCTTTGTCCTCTGGGCACCTATAAGCATCCACGAAGCATAAAAGTTCATGGCTTTTCGTCGCATCTATTAGTTGATCAATCCTCAAGAGTGGAAAGTTGTCCCTAGGACATGCTGCACTTAGATTTGTGAAGTTCACACATGTCCTCCACTTCCCGTTAAGATTTCTTACCATAATGGCATTGGCAAGCTAGTTAAGGTTAGAGACTTCTCAGATGAAGTTTACTAGAAACAACTTGTCCACCTCTTCCCTTAATGCCTATAACGAGTTGTCACCTTGTTGTGAAATTTATAGATGACATTTTACTCTATTCAAGGGCATCGAAGGAGCATGAGAAACATTTATTGATGTTAGTGGAGACTCTTAAGGTGCATGAGCTGTTTCCAAAGTTTAAGCATGACTTCTAGATGAGAATCGTTAAGCTCTTGGGGTTTGCCATTTGTGAAGAAGGTGTAATAGTAGATCTAACAAAAGTCGAGGTAGTTACGAATTAGAGGTAGTCCAGGTTAGTAATACATATCGAAAGCTTTTTGGGACCCATAAGTGGTTATAGGTGCTTCATTCAGATTGAGCTCATGATGTAGTTTATGAGGAAGGATGTGATGCTCAAGTGGAATGATAGATGTGAACAATCCTACCAAGATCTAAAGAAGAGGTTAAGTATCACATTTATATTGACTACTCTAATGTACAGGCTTTGGAATATCCTATACACAGATGCCTCAAAAGAAGGGCTAGGAGGTAGTACTCATGAGGAGCATGAAGGATTGGCTTATGCATCTTAACAATTAAACGATCATGAGAAGAACTACCATACCCATTATCTTGAGCCATCAATTGTAGTCTTTGCAATGGTGACATTACTTCTATGGGTACATGAGCTATATTTCGACTATAACTACCTGAAATACATTTACTCATAGAACACCCTAAACTTGTGACATACAAGGTGGATGGAGTTTCTTAAGGAATATGACTTTCAACTATTTTATCATCTAAGAAAGGGTAACATGGTAGCTAATGCATTGAGCTAGAAGACACTTGTAGAAGATATGGAGAAAGCACAGGCTTACCAAGTCTTAGAGGACTATAACTTTGTGTGCATGCTAATTGAGATCAAGTTTTCCTATTCACCTTCATCTATGAGTCAGAGTTGCTACAATGATTACTAAAGCTTGGGCTCAAGATGTGTGGATAACAAAGATTAAGGTTGAAATTACAAAGTAGGCACCCAAACTTTCAAGCTGATGTCGAGGGAGTATTACAGACCAGAGGATGGGTTTATGTGCCTTAGGATGATCAACTGAGGCCAACCATCTCTGATGTGGCCTATTAAACTAGATACACCCTACATTTAGGAGTAGACAAGTTGTATAAAAATCTCGAGAAATCTTATTTGTAAAAGGGTATGAAGGGAGGTGTGGGTTAGTATGTATCTAAATACCTCACGTGTTAGCAAGTCAAAGCATAGCCTTGTAAGCCATCTAGACTATTATAGCCCCTACAAATTCCTAAGTATAAATGGGGCAATACTGCCATAAATTTTGTTACTAGACTACCAAGAAATTAGAAGGGAGATGACATAATGTGGGTGATAGTAGGCAAACTTACTAGGGTAGCTCACTTCCTATCTATCAAATCTACTGATCCAATGCACAAACTGGGATAACTATATGCATGGAAATCTTGAGACTACATGATGCTAGATTTATTTCACAATTTTCACAGAGCATACATAAAGAATTAGACACCAAGCTCATGGTAAATACTATTCTCCACCCCACAAACTAAATGTTAGTTTAAGTGGGTCATCAAGATTCTTGAT
Source organism: Tinospora cordifolia (assembly GCA_030144865.1). Lineage (NCBI taxonomy): Eukaryota > Viridiplantae > Streptophyta > Magnoliopsida > Ranunculales > Menispermaceae > Tinospora > Tinospora cordifolia. Next base: position 17,027 of record JAJIYU010003145.1, on the reverse strand, counting down.
GACATGTTTAAAGCCTGTGTGCTAGACTTCAAGGGGAACCAAAGCGAGTACGTACATTTGGTGAAGCTTGCGTATAACAATAGTTATTATTCAAGCATAAATATGGCTTGATATGAGGCAACATGGAAAGTAGTACAGATTGCTGGTGTGTTGGATAGACTATTAGGATTGAGTACTTGCTGGACCTATCATGATATAAAAGATGAACAACATGGTCTTACTCGTATAGAAGAAGTTGACAATTGGAGTTGTTCAGAAGACTTAAGCATATTATTAACGTCAACTCTTAGAGTTTCAAGAGGGTGAAAGGGTATTTGTTAGGGTGACCCCAAGGAAAGGAATCAAATAGTTTCTTGTCAAAGGAAAGCTACCTCCAAAACGCATTGGCCCCTTAGAGATAACTTAGAGGGTGTGGGAAAATGCATACAAATTGAGCTCGTACTTGACCTCTTTGCCATTCATGATGTGTTCCATAAATCAATGTTTTGAAAAACCCACCTAGATCGTTCACATAACATTCATAGTGGGGACGTCAAATGAAAAAAATGTCACAATCTATGAGGAGACAACGATGAAGATTCTAGATAGGAACATTCAAAGTTTGAGCAACAAGGACATACTAGTACTGGTGAACGTCTGTAGAAACATTACAATATTAATGAAGAAACTTGAGAGCTAAAAAAAAAAAGATTAGAACAAAATTCCTCGATTTGTTTCGTAGACTGAGTTGAACTAGATACACCATTGAACACAAGTAAGTAACAATTTTACATATTTCAGGGACATAATTATTTTTAAAAGAGGTAGAATTGTAGTAACTAAAAAATTTAAATGCGATTAGAAGTGATTAAACATAAAGTGAGATTGATTAGTTTGATAGTAATAATATGTAAATTGAGGTTGATTAATTGATTAATTTAATTATAAAAGAAATAAAATTCATTAGAAAATTGGTGTTGAGACCCAAAGGGTGAAAAAGGAAATGAATGAAAATGAAAATATACATGTAGCACACACTACATCATGAGGGACATGGTAGGTTGAAATGCTGAGGCATATAGCATGCTGCATTATTATTGAAGCATGTTGCACAAAACCTGATCATCATGGCCACTTTGCTTTAATATCCAAACCAATCTAAGGGCTATCAAGGTGTCACATGGCTCAATCCTTGTAGAGAACACTTAAAACCTTCAAACCATGCATGACCACTCCTAGAGACTTAGCTTATGCTAAGAAATAATTCTCCAAATATGGCCACTCAACCATGTTAGACTTAAAATGATGAACAATTATCACATTAATAGTGGCTCAATCACCATTAAACCATTCTTCCACTGTAACACCTCGCCTTTCAACCACCCTTGCACCAGGGACCAAATTATGAAAAATCTCTTAGGTTCCATCTTTATTTTTAAAACAAATTTTATTTTGTAAAAGAGGATGCATTGGGAGATGAAAACACATGTATTATTCTGGACCTCATTCTCCACATCATGTTATCATTTGCGATTCTTATTTAGGCCATTACTGTAATAATGAATCAAATAAAAAGTTAGGTAGAACATGGTCATCACATCAGAGGTTATAGAAAACAACAACCAAATGTGTCCTCATATCAATCATTCTAAGCAACTAAAATTACTATATAATCATTTAAAGACTTATTAGACTGTATCATTATAAAAATCAACTTCATCAGCCTAATGAATTCAATAAGAGTTTAATCTCATGAGTTTCAACATAAAAATAACTACATAAATGAACTGGGATAATAGAGTGATATAAACCAAACATTTGACAACTACTCTTAAAAGTTCATGAACCCAAACTAAGCCAATATATCTACATAACCTTATTAGTGAGATATCTTACCACCAAATGTCTAGTGGTGTATGGCTCCAGTGCAATACCAATAAATATGTACTTAAATATTAAAGGAAAAGGATGAGCTCAAAGGAGCCTCGTGGATAATCTCAAACACATCACATGCATTATATTGGCTAAAACAATAAATATGCAATCATTGACAAACATTAGGTTTTTGAAGTATTTTATTGTTTAAGATTGACGTTAAGACCAAAAGGACAATCATTGACATTTTCCCTCCTTGGATGAGACATCCATAAGTATGAGTTTTAGCTAAAGGACACCTTTTGAGGTGAGCACCCACCATTAAGGACACGGTTTTGATGAAGAGATCAACTATCAAGAACATTCCCTTAGGTAGGGGTCAAGCTTGTAAATAAACCTTGAATAGAACTTAGATAATGATCATACTCCATAGTAGTGTTACACACTCAGGGAATATAGCTTTTGCCTTAGAGGAACTGCTCGATATATGGGCTTGTAATCATTATCTAATCAAACTTGACGATATACGAGTTTTTTCCAAGTAAAAGGGATTCATTAATGATCCTAAGAATCAATCTTTCTCATTAGAGGACCTATCCACGGTGATCAAATACTGATATATAGTGCTAAGCCTACCTATCTAGAAGTGTTACCCATGATGTTCAAATCTTGATACACTAGATCGATACGTGATTCTGCAATATAATAAATAGTCTTGACATATCCAAAAGATCGATATTCCTAGGGCATTGATTTACATGCATCATCCTAACATGATGCATATAATCGACATGACAATAACTATAGATTATATTAGTCATCATATATGATATCATAATTCCAATATACATAATATAGTTGAACATCGTTTCATATAATTAAGAACATACATAATGAATTAAACATATACACTAGCCTAGCTCCCTAATGGATCATTCATTCACATACACTCATACAAATGAGTGGCACACTAGCATGAACCTAACATGTTAATTAAAAATAATAAAAATTAATCACATTCATCATTCCAATCAATACAGGTGAGAGTAGGGTTCACTTCCACTTGAATCCATTTTCAATTTCCTTAATTTTCACAGCATGCTCCTTGATTCTCTAGATTTAAACATAAAACTATTTAAAATATTAATTTTACTATTTTTTTACTCACATTAAGGTTTCAATGTCTTATCTTGTACACTATAATAAGTTATGGCTAAGAATACAAAACAAGAAAACATTTATTTATACATTACTATCATGTACTATTGGCTTCCTTTCATGTGTTGGACTTGGCCAACCCAATTCTAACCTTGAAGAGTCATTAGGTATGACTTTTAATGGTTGTAGTAACTGTTTTTAAGGCCAACAAATATTCAGCTATGTACAACATGCACATATTGCATGAAATCGTGACCAAACCCTACACTGTTTATTGTCATCATCATTTTGTGCATCTTAACATTTAAGGACTTAACCTATACTCTTTGGCACATTCTAACCCTAATTTTCAATGAGTAACCATGCTGGTTTTGACATCAAAATGCTCATGAAATGGCACAAAACTCACAAATAGAGCTATATTGCACTAAATGCATGCATGTATGTTGTTATCACAAGCATGCATGCATACTTCTATATACCCTACCCTCCTGCACCTTAATCTATGGCATCGCTATGGTCAAATCACATTTATAGTACCCTAAGTCACATAAATCTAACTAAAAATAAAGAAGGAACATTTAATAATCCTATACCTTCCCTAAACTCCTCTCCAAGTGTTTGATTGATGCTAATACAATCCCTTTACTATGAGTATTTTCCCTTAGGCTCTTTTTCCTTCACTTATAGGGTTGTTTGAGGTTTTGGTTTGGTATGAGGAGAAAAAGAGTGGACGTTTACATTGATATCTAAGCTAGCGTATGAAGGTGCATATGGGAACATTTTGGGTGAAGTTTGGAGGGTATTTGCTTGGATATGTGGGATGCGTTTGGGTTGAATTCTTGCTGGTTTTTATTGATTTTTTCTTTTTTTATTTAGAAGTGGCTGAAAGATGAGGCTCAAAGCATGGCTTAAGCATGGAAAAAGGAGAAGAAGCACGGGTAAGAGAATGTGTAGTTATACCTAGTAAGGTGGTGAGTTTTTGTGCGGTGTGTGGCTGCTCTTTTTAAGTAGTTTTTGGGTGGGTTTCTCCACTAATCTCTTCGAATACATGATGCTTAAAGTTTAGGGAAAGAGGGAGGATTCAATGTGAAGGAAAAAAAAAATGGAAGAATAGGGTGTGATGTAGATGATGAATAATGGTGTTTTTGTGCCTTGTCCTTGGAATTTTGTAAGGTTTCTATCCAATATCTTGGCCAATTTATCTATAGACATTTTCCTCTGATTTCCTACTGATTTCTAGGTTGAAACTTGAGGAAAAACGAAGAAGAAAACCATGAGAAGAAAGGTGAGCAACGATATCAAGAATATGGGGTAAAATGTGGTCGCTTGGGGTGGTTTATGTGTATGTTGATGGTGTCTTTTGGGAAAGTTTCTTCCAAAAATCTTGCTAGTATTCTTTTTTGGATGTCAATGGTGAGGAAGAAGAAAAGATGAGGATGGATAGAGGTGAGTAAAAGTGGTAAATATCTAGGATTTGAGGCTTTTCAAAAATTGGCGTATGGTAGATGAGAAAGTGTTATTGGTGAATATTCGTGTGATATAAACTAAGTACGACCATATCTTTGTTTTTAGAAATAATGTAAATGTCTTATTTTCTCCTTATTCCTCCCTTTAGATTGTCCAAGCTTGGTTGAGAATTAGAGTATTTGCTAATTTAGTATTTCTAATTAAATATGTCATGTGATAATATAGTAACAATTTTTTATTTAAATATTGAATTGTCTCTCTAGTGTAGCACTGCCTTATTTACTCCCATGGTCCCTAGACGGATGTTTGCCACATGTGTTACTTTAGTTGGATAAGATTTAAGCTCCCAAATGCTTATATGTGACATCATCTACACCACTGATTATAAATTTACTATTGCATTGCCTGAAATATCTCTAAAGGCTCAAAATGTAATCTCAACCATCCTTTAGAGTTCTTGATGTTAGCTTATGAGTTGAAAAGTGTTTGTATCGTTATATGACACCTATTAATAATTGTAGTACCCAAAAAAAAAATTGTACTAAATGAAAGGAAATGATTGAACTATAAAGATAAATGAGACCAATTCATTTTAAGGATCAAGTAGCCAATTTAATTGCTCAGAAACCTCTCAGGGGAATGAAAATTGGAAACAGAAATGAAATGAAGTAAAATGAAATGAAACAAATCACCCAACTGATCGGGGCATCCAAAATTCATTTCATTTTTTCAATTAAGGGTTCATTAGCTTAGTGTGCTTTAGTGAAATCTAAATTAGGAAAGAAAATGAGAAAAAAACCTAGCTAAATAAAAATTATGAATTTTTATTCATTTCATGTGAACCCAAAATATGTGCAAAGGAACTAAAATCCTAGCCAAATATGAGATAAGAATTTCTATTAAACTTATCTAGACCCAAAAATAGGTGAGCACCCCTAAGCATGTGCAAGTCACATGGGTGATGATACTAGCATGACAAGATCATGAACACCTATGCCCCACACACACTAAAAATGTCTCATAAGGAGAATTCCCTAAACTACCTTCTCACACACACTTGATGCACACATGTGAGTCGTCCCATGCTTGTTTAGAAACCATGAGAGGATGATCCCATGTACACAAGCAAGTATGATACTGTACACCACACTCAAAATATCCAAACAAGCAAGAAAGGGGAATGGGAAAGTTCCCTAAACTAAAATATATTCTAATCTTGGCGTCACCTAGGGGAATGACCATTATAGCCTTCATACAAAAGCCTAGCTGTCCTCTTGTGCTCACATGAGTGAAATGGGAAGTTTCTAAGTGAGGAACATGATAAGGGAAACAAAATCAACAAGATTTCTAGTGGGCCCATAGTCTAAATCATGCACACAAGTGAGAGAAACTAAGGAAGATTTTATGTTACAAGAAATGAAATACTTGACACCCAAGAGTGAACCAAGAAAGAAAGTTTTTCTTGCTCACAAATTAGATTTCAACCAACAAAGAAAAGGTTTCAAATTCTCATGAGGACATCCAAAGAGAGGGGGAAAGTGGTCCCACATGTGAAGTTGTGCTCACACATAAATAGGAACCCCTTCTGGGCCCACTTGCCCAAACCATGAGCACACTTGCCCAAACCATGCAAAACCGTCCAAAACATCCCCCCTTGTACTCTTGAAACTCTATATAAAGGCCCCTTGTGATCACTTCTTCTTTGTCCCAGAGCAAGAGCATACTAGTTCATTTTGACTTTCTCTAGCCCTCTTTTTGGCAACCCCTTAGTTCTTGAGTGATCTTGAACTATTCTTGAGTGTTTTGGTGTTTGATTGAGTGTTTTTGAGTATTCTTGGAGTGGTCGACAGTGAAAAGAAGGGAAAACTCTGCTAGAATTTCAATGATCATCAAATTAAGGTAGAAGTGATTTCTAAAACCTCCATTTTACTTGTTTAGTTTAACACCATGTTCATATATGCTTGATTTTAGTTTAGTATGCACATATAGGTTTGTAGAACATAATTTTAAATTCAGATTTGCATGTATGTCATGTTTGTTGATCATGAAACCATGCCATGCTTAGATTGGGCATGTTTAGGTTTATTTTAAAGTACGATGCATACCATGCATTTGTTTTCATGCTTTGAATGTTTATATGTTAAACATGCTAGAATTATTTTATTTATGATTCATGAGTATAAGATTAAATAAAAGATTTTGAGATTAAGAACCATGTAATGTCACAATGAATATGAGGGTCACTATGGGTATTCTTTAATTGTGATTAGTTCACAAAGAAATGCCTTTATCACTTTAGGAAGACATTTGATAAGAACAACAAGGGCCTTGAAACCCTTTTAGTTTAATCTAAAACTGTAAACAAAATAATGTTTGAAACGCCTAATGTTTTATAAGTGCTTGAATTTGAATGTGTTGTTAGCCTAAATTAGTAATTTGGTTGTTTAAAAAAGATCCACTGGGCTATATGCTCACATTTCCCTTTTTATTTTTTTGGGGATTTGAATCATATGAAAACTTTGATATTAGATAGGTTCTAATTTTATAAAGCTTCTATATTTGAATATAAGGGCATGTAGCCCAAATCTTGAATATCTATAATGTAAGACTTTCGCTGAATTTAATTTCTTTTATTAGTTTTGAGTTATGTACTCTCTTTTATCATATCAATAAAGATTCGGAAAGTTTTCTTTTATCTCTTGTAATTGCCTTATTAAATTTTGTCTATAAATTTTGGGTTAAGTACTCTTGAATCTCAATGAGGCGTGGGCTTAAAGGAATAAAAAGTCAAGTTGTGTACTTATAAAGTAATATTGGCTCGACCCACCTTGTGGTTAAGTCTAATTGAAAGTCTCAGGGGCTGGGGTGTTACAAGTATAGTATTAGAGCCAGGTTATTAGTTGTTGGGTGAGAATTAGAAAGTCAAGCCTATACATTAGTTGTTGGAATAGAATTAGAAATTTTAATCTTATACTAATGGTGGTATTAGATTTAGAAAGTATTAACTCAACTAGGTTTGACCTGCGCTATAAGTTGAAATTAGAATACCCTACCTTCTATTTTTGAAATTAAAAATTGTTTTGAAAAGTGTCCTAAAAAAGGAAATATATGTTTTAAAATATTTTGTTTGGATACAAAGATTATAAGTTGAGCTGATAGTGGGTAAACTTGGTCCTAAGTAAAGCTAAACATTGAAAGGGGGGTGAGTTATACTGCCTGATTGCTAAGCGAACTTCGGTTTCGTTGCCTGGAGGTTATCCTGCTAGCTTATACGAGTAGTTGGAGTTCAAGAATACCCTTAATTTCTATAAAAGAAAATTAGAAGGTGGAAAATTAGGGCAAGAAATTGCATAGAAGTTGAAAAAGATGCCCAAGGTGGTATCTTGACTAGACAGAGGTTGTGAGTCAAATAGACTGAAACCCTGGGTCAAAGGAAGAGACTTGAGGTAGAAACATGGGTGTAGCCAAGGGTGGCTCAGTGGATCAAATGCATAAAACTCTAGGACATAGGTTAGAAACTAAAAATGTGTGAGAACATAATACTTATTTGGTCAAGACACGAGATCAGGAAGATTCTATAACTATGGTTTCTATGTGGTATGAGACACATAAGAATTCGAGGGTATGGAGGAAGCCTAGACTCGGAGAAGGACGGACCATGTTTGTTGAATGATTGGGAACTTTGGAAGAACTTGTTTCTCTATGCTTAGCTGGTATGAGACTATCAAGTATAGTGGGCTCAAAAAACCTTAGTTGTCGAGACATTTGCAAAATTGTTTGGGTGTGATAATTTTTTGAGTGAAAGTCTAAGTGGAAGGGGTGGAGTGGCTTGAGACACTCAAACTTGGAAGCTTAGATGGAAACTTGGAATTTTGTCATGCTAGCATGAAATTGCATGATTGTATGATTGTTTGAGAACAAGTCTTATTTGTTTATATGTATGTTGTATGAAACCAAATCCTGTACCTAAGAACAAAAAAAAAAAAAAAACTCAAAAGTACAAACAAATAAGCCACTAAACATATCAAAAACCTAGTGACGTGAATCTAGAGTCATGATAGTACGAACGTTCGATATTGATAATCTACTCAATTTTTAGATAATGGCTGGATTAGAGAGATATGCTACCAAGGTTGCAACATCTGACGAAACTAAACAGTGAGAGCAGGAGACTCTTGTTAGGATGGAAGCGAAAATGGAAAACATGATGAATGAAGTCATTCAAAGAGTCTTAGATCTGATCATAAGGGCACTACCTCAAATGATACCTTAGGCGACACCACGTCCACTGGTACTTGAACCAATTCCCGCACTGCAGCCAGTGCCTGTACTCGAGGTTCTAGATCATCAGAGGGCTCAAGAGAACTTGGAAGATTAGAAGCAGAGAAAGATGTTGATCGAGTTACAAAAGCTTCACCCTCCTTAGTTTGATGGTACAGCAGACTGTATCATTACTGATCACTGGTACCAAGAAATGGAGGAACACCTAAAGGTACTGAAGGTGACAGGATCACGTAGAGTAGCATTGGCCACGCACCACTTGAAGGGATTGATCAAAAGTTGGTGGCAAATGATGAAGATTGATCCTAACACAAATGTTGAAGCAATGGGCTAAAAAAGGTTCATGGAGATCTTCTATGAAAAATTCTTTCCTAAAGCGACACTAAATAAGCTACAAGAAGAATTTGTCTGGCTAAATCAGAGAGACTTGACTGTAGTCGAATATAAGAGAAAGTTTACTGAATTGGCCAAATTCTTTCCAGAATTCATTAGGGAAGAGAGAATGAGGGGTAATCATTTTGCATACGATTTCAAGATGGAGATTTGAAGGATACTAAGGACTCTGGGCCTAAGGCGTACCGAGATGTCTTGAAAAAGGCTCGAACTCTGGAACAAGAGCTCAACCTGGAACAAAGGTTGATGGAGAAGAGCAAGAGGCCTAGAAATGAAAGAGATTAAGGGGCCTAGAAAAAGAACAAGAGTAGTGGGAAAACACCACAAAAACAAGGGTAGAACAAAGATGATACTAAGGAGCAAGCAAAGAGGCAAAGACTATGCTATGTGTGCATGCAGAGAGTCCATATAGCTAAAAATTACTTGATTGCACTAGCTCAGGCTCCCTAGCAACACCAGAACACTCAGGGAGGAGGTCAGAATGGTAGTCCTCAAGTCAGGCAACAATAGAATGCCAATTAGGGGCAGAATCAGGACTGTGGTTAGAACCAAGCCAGAATGTTTGTTGTTGAGGCCAAGAAGATCAATTCCCTACCATGGAAGGTACGTTCCTACTATTTAATGTTGTTGTGAGACTATTATTTGACTCGGGTGCCTCAAAATTTTTTATCTTCGAAGAATTAGCTGATAGGTTACAACTTGTGACAAAAACACTACCCATAACTTTGAATGTGTGCACACCAATAGGGACCACCGTTACTTCAAAAAGAATGTGTAGTGGTAACCTAAGATTTAGAAATAAACTCTTAATAGTTGATCTATGTTCTTATCTTTCTACGACTATAATGTAATCTTGGCCTCTTGGGGATGGATTAGTTAGATCATTACTAAGCTTAGATAAATTGTCCTAAGAGACGAGTAACCATAACTCAACCTTCGAGCAAGACTTATAAAATCAACAGAGATAAGTAGAGACTACCAAGAAACCCAACTGTAGCCATGCTAAATTGCTTGAGACAGAAGAATGAGTTCAAAGAACTCTCTAAAGAAAAACTTGTTAAACTAAAGAGAATCCAAGACCTAGCAACGGTTAGTGAGTACGAGGATGTGTTCCCAGATGATTTACCTAAACTACCACTTGCTAGAGAATTGGAGTTCAAGATTAAACTTTACCCTGGAACCAACCCAATATCCATACCTCCTTACAAGATGGCACCAGTGGAACTGATCAAGTTGAAGTTTTAACTAGATGAGCTTTGGGAGAAAGACTTTATCAAGCCGAGTAAGTCATCCTAGGGAGCTCGTGTACTGTTTGTGAAGAAGAAAGATGGTTCTATGAGACTACATGTCGATTACCAAAAGTTAAACCGAGCAATGGTAAAGAATAAATACTGCCTATCGAGGATTGATGACTTGTTTGATCAATTGAGAGGAACCACTCATTTCTCGACATATATAAGACAACCTTAAGAGTGAGATACGAACACTTTGAGTTCACCATGATGCCCTTTGGTTTGACCAATGCCCTAGCAGTATTCATGGATTTAATGAATTGAGTGTTTAGACAATACATTGACCAGTTTGTGGTGGTATTTGTGGATGACGTCCTAATTTTCTCTAAGTTAAAAGATGCACTTAGAACACTTGCGGATAGTGTTGGAGACCCTCAAAAGGCACCAATTATATGCCAAGTTCAGCAAGTGTGAATTTTGGATGAAGACAGTAAAGTTCTTTGGCCACGTAGCATTAGTAGAAGGCATCTTTGTAAATCTGGAGAAGGTGGAAGCTGTCATAGACTAGAAATAACCAAAGACAGTTACAAAGATCAAGAGTTTCTTAGGCCTGGCTGGATATTACAAAAGATTCATCCAATACTTCTCAAAACTAGCAGAACATATGACCAAATTAACCAAGAAAGGCATTAAATTCACTTGGGATGATAAGTGCGAACAATCATTCCAAGAACTAAAAAGGAGATTGCCTTTGGCCCTTATCTTAGTCACTCCAACCCATTGTGTCACTTATGTCCTATATACGGTTGCTTTAGTGAGTAGACTGGGAGCAGTATTGATGCAAGAGAAGCAAGTTGTTAGTTATGCTTTGCGACAGCTAAAGGTCCATGAGAAGAATCACCCTACTCACGACCTAGAGTTAGTAGCCATTGTATTTGTCCTAAAGATTTGGAGACACTACCTTTATGGTGAGAAATTTGACCTATTTTGATATCACAAGAGCTTGAAGTAAATTTACGCACAGAAGGAGTTGAACCTCAAACAACAAAGATGGATGGAGTTCTTGAAATACTATGTTTCCAACTACACTAACATCCGATGAAGGTTAATGTGGTTTTCGATGCCTTAAGTAGGAAGTTCAACAAATAGGAGGAAGAGAAAGGCCAGATGTACCGGCTAATTGAAGACTTTAGGTTAGGTGCGACTCTAAATGAAAAACAAACCTACCTCTATAGCATGTCTTGCCAATCGGATCTCTTACAAGATCAGGGAGAAATAGAGGCGAGACAAATAGCTCACTAACCTAATAAAGGAGTTACATAGAGAAAGCATGCTAACTTCAGGTTAGTTGTTGAGAATATCCTAAGGCTTGAGTAAAGGATCTGTGTACCTCAGAATAGATGGAGTAAGCAAACCATACTTGATGAGGCTCATCAGACCAAGTATATAATGCATCCAGGTGGAGATAAGATATACCGGAACCTTAGAAAGACTCATTGGTGGAGAAGAATGAAGAGAGACATGGCTAAGCATGTCTCTGAATGCTTAACCTATCAACAAGTAAAAGCAGAATACTAGAAACCCTCTAGAATGTTACAACCACTCCTTATCCTTAAATGGAAATGGGATAACATTACCATAGACTTTGTCAATGGTTTGCCTAGGAACCAGAAAGGAGAAGACACTGTTTGGGTGATTATGGATCGTTTTACTAAAGTGGTTCATTTCTTGCCAATCAGATCCACGGACTAAGTCAGTAAGCTGGGAGAATTGTATGTGAAAGAAATAGTAAGGCTACATGGTGTGCCCAAAAACAATAGTGTTTGATCAAGACTTTTGCTTTACTTCTTAGTTCTAGTAGAGTCTATAGAAGGAGTTGGGCATCAAACTCACCATAAGCACTGCTTTTCACCCTCAGACATATGGCAGTCTGAGAAAGTTGTCCAGACCTGAAAGGACATGTTAAGGTCTTGTGTCCTTGACTTTAAAAGAAATTAGAGCAAGTACCTGCACTTAACAGAGTTGGTCTATAACAATAGTTATCAAGCAAGTGTTAAGACGACTCCATATGAGGTTATTTATGAAAGGCACTGCAGATCACCAAGCTGTTGGGCTGAACTTGAATATCATGTACTGACTGGACCAGACTTGGTGGAAGAAATGAATAACCAAGTCAAACTAATATATAGAAGATGGGCTACAACTCAGAGTAGTCAAAAGAGCTATGTTGATAAGAGAACGAAACCCTGAAGTTTCAAGTGGATAATAAAGTATTTCTAAGAATTAGTCCTCATAAGGGTATCAAAAGGTTCAGATTCAAAGGGAAGTTATCACTGAGATTTGTTGGCCCTTCGAAATACTTAAAAGAATTGGAGAATGTGCTTATGAGTTGGATCTACCAAACTAGATGACTTTAGCTCATAATGTGTTTCGCGTGTCAATGATGCAGAGAAAGTATGAACCAGATCCTTCTCACATCATCTACTGGGAAGAAGTGAACATCCAAGATGATTCCACTTATGAAGAAGTGACAATTGGAATCCTTGATCACAAGGTACAAAATATGAGAACTAAAGATATTCTCTTAGTTAAGGTGTTGTGGAAGCATCACGAGATGGAAAAAGCTACCAGGGAGCTGAAGAGCGAAATGAAGACCAAGTACCGACATATGTTCACTAGGAACCCTTGAATATGTACAAATTTCGAGGATGAAATTTTTTCTAAGGAGGATAGGTTGTAATACCTTGAAAAAAAATTGTACTAAATAAAAGGAAATGATTGAATTATAAGGGTAAATGAGACCAATTCATTTCAAGGATCAATTGGGTAGTTTAATTGCTCAAAAACCCTCAGGGGAATGGAAATTGAGAAGCAGAAATGAAATGAAGTAAAATGAAATGAAACAAATCATCCAACTAATCTGGGCATTTGAAATACATTTTATTTGTCCAATTAAGGGTTCATTTGCTTAATATGCTTCTGCAAAATCTAAATTAGGAAAGAAAATGGGAAAGAACCTAGCAAAATAGAAGTTATGAATTTTTATTGATTTCATGTGAACCAAAAAATGTGTTTGAAGGGACTAAAATCCTAGCCAAATATGAGATATGAATTTTTATTAAATTCATGTGGATCCAAAAATGGGTGGACACCCTTAAGCATGTGCAAGTCACATGGGTGATTATACTAGCATGACATGTTCATGAACACCCATGCCCCATGCACACTAAAAACGTCCCATAAGGAGAATTGCCTAAACTAGCCTCTCACACACACTTGATGCACACATGTGAGTCGTCCCATGCTTGTTTGGAAACCATGAAAGGATGATCCCATCTACACAAGCAAGTATGATACTATACACCACACTCAAAATATCCAAACAAGCAAGAAAGGGGAATGGGAAAGTTTTCTGAACTAAAAGATATTCTAATCTTGACGCCACCTAGGGGAATGACCATTATATCCTTCATACAAAACCCTAGCCATCCTCTTGTGCTCACATGAGTGAAATGGGAAGTTTCTAAGTGAGGAACATGCCAAAACGTCTACTAAGATAAGGGAAACAAAATCAGCAAGATTCTTATTGAACCCATAGCTAAATCCTACACACAAGTGAGGAAAACTAAGGAAGATTCTATGCTACAAGAAAAGAAATACTTGACACCCAGGAATGAACCAAGAAAGAATGTTTCCTTTGCTCACAAATCAGATTTCAACCAACAAAGAAAAGGTTTTATATTCTCATGAGGATGTTCAAAGAGGGAAGGAAAGGGGTCCCACACATGAGATTGTGCTCACACATAATAGGACCCTCGTGAGCCCACTTATCTAAACCATGAGCACACTTGCCCAAACCATGCAAAACCATCCTCATTTTTGTATGGAAAGGTTCTCTTGTGAACTTGCCCAAAACGTCCCCTCTTGTGCTCTTGAAATTCTATATAAAGCCCCCCTGCTCACTTTGTTTGGCCCTCTTCTTGGCAACCCCTTAGTTCTTGAGTGATCTTGAACTATTTTTGAGTGCTTTGGTGTTTGATTGAGTGTTTTTGAGTATTCTTGGAGTGCTAGACGTTGGAAAGTAGGGGAAACTCTGCCAAAATTTCAGTGATCTTCAAATTAAGGTGGAAGCGATTTCTAAAAACTCCAGTTTACTTGTTTTGTTTAATACAATGTTCATATATGCTTGATTTCAGTTTAATATGCACATGTAGGTTTGTAGAACATGATTCAAAATTTAGATTTGCATGTATGTCAAGTTTGTTGATCATAAAACCATGTCATGCTTAGATTATGAACGTTTAGATTTAATTTAAAATATGATGCATACTATGCATTTGTTTTCATGCTTTGAATGTTTATGTCTTAAACATGCTAAAATTATTTTATTTATGATTCATGAGTATGAGATTAAATAAAAGATTTTGAGATTTAGAACCACTTACCGTCACAGTGAACATGAGGGTCATTATGGGTTTTCTTTACCTGTGATTAGTTCACATGGTTCAAGTCCAAAATACTTGGAATATGGGTGAGGCCTAAGTTTGATGAATATGAAAAAAGAAATGTCTTTTTCACTTCAAGGAGGTATTTTGATAAGAACATCAAGGGCATTGAAACCGTTTCAGTCTACTATACAATTGTAAACAAAATAATGTTTGAAATGCCTAATGTTTTACAAGTACTTGAATTTGAATGCGTTGTTAGCCTGAATTAGTAATTTGGTTGTTTGAAAAAGATCTACTAGGCTATGTGCTCACCCTTCCTCTTTTATTTTTCAAGGATTTGAATCACATGAAGACTTTAATATTAGATAGGTTCTAACTTTATGAAGTTTTTGTATTTGATTGTAAGGGCATGTAGCCCAAATTTTGAATACCTATAATGTAAGACTTCCTCTAAATTTACTTTCTTCCATAATTTTTGAGTTATATACTCTCTTTTATTAAATCAATAAAGATTTAGAAAGTTTTCTTTTATATCTTCTATAATTGCCTTATTGAATTTTGTGCATAAATTTTGAGTTAAGTGCTCTTGAATGTCAATGAGGCATTGGATAAAAGGAATAAGTAGTCAACTTGTATACTTGTAAAGTAATACTAGCCCGGCCTACCTTGTGGTTAAATCAAATTGAAAGTCTTGGGAGTTAGAGTGTTACAATAATGCGTTGCTTACAGTGTGTACGCAACATATAACTTGGACATGCTATGTATCACATTTTTTAGTATGCATTATTTTTGTCATGTAAGTCTATTCTTTTGCCCAAATATCACTTTTATGAGTTTTCATCATGTTTCATGTGAAACTCCATTTTATTACTAAGTGATAAAATTACCATTTTGCTCCTAAGAGGTCAAAGTGATCACTTGTAAGTGTAACTTTATTATGAACTTGTACAAGTCATATCTTGTAAAAAAATGACATTTATATACTAGGTGGTAGATTTACCATTAGGGTCAAACTTCATTTTTAATGTCCACAAGTCTTGTCTTGAAGTTTTACGTCTGAGAGCTTTAAATCCTATATTTCATATGTCTTATTTCCAATTATTTCTTTATTTTATGAAATTTTATGAATTATGAAAATCATTTGTCAATTTATATTAATATTATTTAGTTAATAATTTCAAATATTTTTTGGGTGTTACATCCACTCTCCTAGGCAAGCTTGCAAACCCAAATGTTGAAGGAGGGGAGTCCGTACATCTATAAGAGACCACCATAACCCTCTCTCCCAAGCTTACATGAGCCATTCCTTCTCCCCCTTGCCTACAAATTGATTTTTGGTAACTTGTCCTTATGTTTGAATGTGTGCTTGTGTGGAGAATGCAGGGGGACTTGTAGAGTTGAGAAAACTTGAATTTTGTCAATGAAGACAACCACGCATGTTTTAATCATGTACCCATTTCTATTTGAGCATGTTTTCCACCATTCTTTGGTAGGATTCTCACGTCGTTTATAGACCACATAACCGTTGACTATGTACACCTATGGATTGAAGCTAGTACCAAGATTGTAACACCACAAGTATCACATGAAACAATGAATCAAGAGAATTAAATCAATTGATCGAAGTGAGAAGTCCCATTATGTGAGATAATTATCATATGATGATCAAGAGAGGATGATACTTTCATTATCCTCAAATGTTTCAAAATCAAGTGTACAAACTATAAGACCTTATAGGACACTTAGAAATGGACCAAAAGACCCAAAGAAATTGTGAAAAAAAGCCCAAGGAATTCCAAAATTGGGACTAAATATAGATTCTATGTTTAAGGGGAACACAAAGCATCGCATTGTACCTATGTTGTAGTGCACTATTACAACTCTTATAGAAATCAATGTTTCAAATATTTGTTGATTTCTGCCAAGTATTGGTCAAAGTTTAGGCGAGTCCATGAGGAATTTGAGATGGGTCTTTTTACATAGAAACACATGGAAAAACAAGTAAAAAATATAAGGATTTGACTTAAAGCACGTACACTATAACTGTTATTTTATGTACACTTAAGTAAACTAGAAAAATGAGAGTAACAAGGTAACGGTTAGATGCACAAGCTTGTTGTTTTTTAAGTGACACTAGATGTGGGAATGATTACACTTTTACCCTCATAGCTACTTGAACTTAGATGTGCAA
>JAJIYU010003144.1:0-27911 GCA_030144865.1 Tinospora cordifolia | reverse complement strand
CTTCACCTATGTGTATCATGCGCATGTAATCATTGTAAATTAATTTATAAGGACTTTAATTACATGCATGTTGTATTAATCCCCTCCAAATTCGAAATTTCTTTTTCTTTTCTAGTGTTGAAAAGGATGGTGAACCAGAGCTAAGAGAAATGAAGTATGCCAAGGTTTAGAGTAATATTCGAGCCAATATAATTAAAGCCAGTTAATAACAGTTAAGTTTATTCGCAATCTCACCTTTGAGAATGCATAAATCAATACATAAATTACTGCAATCAAAAGACATAAATAAATCTTATTACATCTTGAGACTTGATAGCTAGCTAGGTAGCTAGAACATGAATCAGAAATGCTAAAATAATCAGTTCACCCTTGCACAATTAACTCGAATCTCACCTTGTGTACCAGTTAGAGGGCCCAGGTTACCCATCTTCACCATGGCAGTGGCAAAGTCTGTATTGAAAGCGTTAGCATTATCACTGTAAAGCCTCACAAAACCATCAGTCGAGCCATTGTTGAACAATACTTGATCTGAACTAAGAAGTCCTCTTCTGTTCAATAAAGCTTGAAAGTAATTGTTTCCAAACCGGTTCGGGCTTTGAGGGTCGAGGGGAGCTAAGTTGCCGTCTCCATTATTCGCATCGCGAGGGCAGTTGGCTTGTCTAGAAGCCGCAAAAGCAGGATCAATGTTGGTCTCGGTGTAGATTCTGGTTCTAAATGTTGCACAACGAGCTTGGCCTATTGTGTGTGCACCGGAAAGCGCAACCATCTCCCTTGCAGTGAATCCTTTTCTACCGAATTTGTCAATAATTATCTGAAGAGGATCAAAAAAGGCTGGAAGGTCAGATCTTGCTCCGGCATTGTTTGCAGTCCTAGCATCTCTTCTACCCAGTGGAACTGAGTAACTTGGTCCTCCAAGCTGCAAATGATATTTACCGTGGATCAACTTTTTTAGTTCTATACACAGTTGCATGCTGACTTCGTGTATAGTGTATATAGTTTCCAACAATTAGTAGTAGTACTGTTTAATTAAACTTACTTCAACAACGGAATCACGAGCAGCAATCGCTAGGATATCAGCGCAAGAGACTACGCTGCGGCCACAAGCTCTGTCAACTTGTGCTTTTATGTTATTGATCACCTCGTATCCTCTCAAGGAGTTAGCATTAGCAGGTGCATTTTGTTCTCCGACAAAAGATCCTGTGTCTGCCAAAAGTATTCCTCCGTCACAGCCCTGCACGCGTAAATTAAATTCATCAAACAGTCACATCCATACTCACCAATAAAGGCCACCAAAGGTCTTTACATCGAGTACACAAATCAAATGAGACTTACACTAACGAAACAATCGTGGAAGAAGAGGCGTAACAGGGAAGCACCCATGCGAGGCTCTCGGTTAATGGCGGAGCGGGTGGCAGCGCGGACGGTGTCAAAGACAGAAGGGCAAGTGTTGCCATAGAAGGAGACTGAAAGCTGAGCTGAAGCTGGAGATAAAACAGTAGAAGTAATGGTAAAAAGGATGAAAAGAAGAAGAAATAGGGTACTTGTAGTTGTAGCCATATCTTTAACAGGGCCAACTAGAGAGCTATTAATCCTATAAAAGAATAGATGAAGAAGAAAAAGAGAAGACAGCAAGTAATGAACAAGAAGGGGAGAAACTGGAGAAGAAGATTATTCAAGGAGTGATTTGCATGGAATGCGAAGGTGACTATTTATAAAGAAGAAAATTAACGGTGGACTAGTTCTGTATTTCGTATAGATAGACATGGCTCATTTTATCAGAAAGTTTCAAAATTGACTCTGCCGCTCTAGAAGTGGCTTGGAGATACGAGTGAAAGCAATTTAAGAAAGATGACTTTTACGTAAGATTCAATCTTACGCGGAATTGTGAGGCCTCTTTTATATATATATATATATTTTTTTTAAAATTTTTTTTTTTTAATTTATTTTTTAAAAAATAGGTCCCGTTAAGGTGTGAGTTTTGACTTGTGACATGTCTACTACTACTAGTACTATTTATCGTCGCTCTTCAAAAGCCAGGAAGCGGAGGATCATGAGCCGTTGATGAACTTGACATCAACGGCTATCCTGAGAGCATGCAAGCGCTTAATCTTCAATCATTCAATTAAGGCAGGCGTGAGAAAAAGGCCACATATATGTGTTATTAATGAGAAAAAAAATTAATTAAATTAATTAATTAAAAACGCTCTTCAATCATCAGATGCACAAAATATTTAATTATGAATATAAGTTTTGAATTAAAAAAAAATTTTTCATCAAATTAATTGGAGAGAATCTAAACATTTAGTAGCATCGAATTTTGGAAATGGATATTTTGTATAGAGCAATGGTATAGTATTTCAATTTTTTAATTTTAAATTTTAGTATCCTAACAAGTTGTTGATTTGGTGATCCGTGCGTTGTTCTGATTAAGTAAAGTTTTAGTTTTGAGTCTCATGACTCCAACCCTAAAATGGAAGTGATGTAAAGGGCCCAAAGAGAATTAATTCCGAGGTGCACATTAAACTGGTCCAAAGACACCTATTAAAGAGCTAATTTTTTTTTTTAGAAATTCTAGTAAAGTGAATATGAACATTTTTTTTAGATTAAATTAGAAAGGTTTTCTATAGAATTAATGAACAATTATGACCTAGTTTTACAGTAATAATAAAGAATCCAAAACTGAAAAAAAAAAAAAACATTAATAAAAATTCATGGATAATATGTCGAATGTGAAATTAGAGGTTTGAAATTAATCTTGGACCAGGTCTGTTTAGTTAGTCAAAATTATTTAATATTTGCATATCATAGCAGAAAAAGCGCTACATGCAATTAATTGATCTCTGTTTATCATGGCAGAAAAAAGTGGCATACGCAATTTCAGCGCTACAACTCGAGGGTTAGAAAGAAAAAGTGGCTACACATGCAATTAATTGATCTCTGTTTATCATGTGCATGGGCCTACTTCTAGAGATCCCATCAATTTGAGTGTTCCAAATATTATAATCTCAATCTAAAAAATGATAAATTACTCAGCTTTTCTACTGTTTTCTGCTTCTCTCTGCTATAACTTTGGGATATATATATATATATATATATATATAGCCAAAAGAGAAAAAAAAAATTAAAATCAATTGGTATAAGCTTTCTGTTAAGAAGAAGAAGAAGAAGAAGAAGAAGAAGAAGAAGAAGAAGCTAGCTTTGTTGCAAGAGTTGAATATTTATAAGTATGAACAGAATCAATAAATTGAATAATTTAAAAAACTTTGAATATTAGTACGTATAGTTGATATTTTTATTTTAATAAAGAAAAAAATTAAGAGAGCCCTATTGGTTTTGCAACTCAAAGGAACAAAAGTGATATTCTTAATTGAATGTTTTGTTAGCGGAAATTTATGATTACTTAAAATCAATATTGACCAATATTTCTATTTCTTTAAAACAAAAGTTTTTACTAAAGGAGGAAAAAAAACTCCTTGTTGGGTGTCAAAGGTAATGGTTTTAATTTTTTTTTTTTTTTTTGGTTACAGGTTTTAATTTATTTTTATCTTTTGATATTCTTTTACAAAATTCATAATAACATATGTATTTGTTAAATGCATACACAATTATCGAAGTTTTATTTATTATAAATTTATTCAAAAAGAATTAAGAGGATTTTCTTGTTATTTTTGAAAGTAAGATATGCAATTTTAATATTTCATTTCAAGAATGACATTCAACTCATTAATTTTCATGATTGTTTGCTTATTTAATAATGATCCTATATTTGAAAGAGTTTTTCTAAAAATATTTTTTGAAAGTATTATGTAACATCTATCCTCGTCTACTCTTCTATCTTAAATTTTTTTTTTTTCAAAAGTTATCTTGGATACGAACCAATAAAAGAAGAATTAGAAAAAAAAAATTCTAATTTTAGGAAAGCACAGAGAAATTATAAATCTCCTTATAGATCGTGCAAAAATTAGTAAGAGATCAAACGGTATCTTTCCCCAAAAAAAAAAAAAGAAAAACTTCTTATTTTTCTCAAGAAAATAAAAATTCTTTTAGCTATATATATTAATCGCAATGCGTTTAATACTTCGGATCAACTACAAACTCTAGCTTTATCTTTTCTTTAAAATAACTACACATTCATAAGTAATTAATGACTTATTCTTGTTTGTTCCATTACATATTTCAAACTTTACGTTTTTTTTTTCTTGACTGTTCAGAGTACATCTAACCCTTTATAATTTTAACAGTAAACAACAATTTCAACGAGGCTCATTTTACACACCAATTATATATATCAATTATTTTTATCACTTACTCCATCATAAAAATGTTAAAAAAATTAAAAATAAAAAACTATGCCAAAATGGTATAGGCGTTACACTGTAGACATGCCACAATTTACTTAAAACTTATCATTAAATTGGAGATATGAACTTAATGTTCTCCACTAACTTAACCCTAAAACGATATTGAGTTGGAAATATGTTAAGATTAGGAAATCATAGAAATTATTAGGCATTTTTGGATAGAGCAGACAAATAATCAGTGTAAGTTTGTAGAATTCTTCCAACTTACTTTAGAGAATTTGATGGTGTCATTATAATAAGGAAAAGCTACTAATATGACCTAATCAATCAACTGGGGTGGGATGTAGACATTCTTGCACCGTTGACGCCGAAAAAGTTTACCGCCAAAACGAAAGAAGACAACTACTTACAGGATTGATGGCACCGGTCGTGAGAACTTCCATATTTTATTTTTTGTGGATAAAGGAGGGCGTCGTACCCGGATAGTACATGCCATGTTAGCTGTAAAGCCCCAAGCTTTTGGGTCCCACAGGGTTCGGCCGTCCAAAGGTCAACGAACGCGGTTTTACGGTCGTAGAATATTCCATTTTCCCCGCTGATGGCTCGCAAGTGACTCCAACGCTGTTGCTTGCTGCACCCAATTAGTTGCCGTTAGCTTAGCCCGAAAATTAGGATTAATACTATATTTATATTCTATTTTATCATATATAAATTTATAATTATTAAATAAATAAACATATATTTTGAGTTTTGAGTCACCTTTTTCATTCATAGTCTAAATACACATCGTACTAAAGAGTATAACATTTAATATTTAGAATAAAGTTTATATAATATTTTCTTAAAATTATAATTAACTTTATTTTTATGAAATTTTATATTAGGAGCCTATTTCATTTAGAGCATCTCTAATATAAACTTGAATTGTACAGAACAGAATTAACAAGTTTAAGAAATATGAGCTTTTGAATTTATTTATTTTATTTGTATAGATAATACACATGACTCTAAATGGTGTAACCAAACAAGCTAATTTTGTAAACCAAATACACTTGCGATATTGTACATGTATCCACACCCATTGTGACACCTCGAGCCCCTGGTCCGGAACCTAAGTCCTCCTGCATGTGTCACGTGGGCTCAGCGCATAGACGAGCGCTCCCTTCAGCTTATCTGTCGTGCATGCAGGACTTTTCACAATTCTATGGGTCTGATCCGCTGGAAACCAGGGGTCGTCAACCTCTATTCAACCCACTAAAACCGTTCTCAATTTTCATAAATGAGAAAACTTGTCAATCTTGATAAACATCCTACTACGTCTATCGACGAACTTCATAACTCAGAAAAATAATTTCAAACACTTCACCGGATTTTTCTCAGTAATTATGTATAGTAAAAACAAATTTCTGCAGCGGAACCCATTAAAATCATCAATCCATATAACAGTGCTCAAATAAAACTAAACGTATAAACTTCATTAGCCTCTAAAGGCAACCTTGCAAAATACATCTCAAAACTATGATAAAAAATAGGCTCACAAAGTCAAAGTCCCAACAACATTTGAAAATGAACCATAGTTTCAAAAAGAAATATTTGGCCACATCACCTGTTCAAAATATATACATGATTTGTGAAAGTTTAAACCAAAACAAAAATAACTAGTCCCATGGCGACCTTACAGCGAGATCACCAACAAACCTTAAATCGACGGTCAACTAGGGTACTTCACCTTTGCGAGTACCTGTAAAAGAAAATGGGGTGAGCTCGAGAGCCCAATGGATCGTCTCTACACATCACTAGCATTATATAAACCAGAAATCCAAAACATGCACACACTTTCATTACATTAATCGTTTCAAACAGTTATTTGTTTTGTTATATTCTAAGACCGAAAGAGTTATACTCCCGGTGTTCCTCTGTGACAAGAAATCGATCCTAGCCGGTACCGCCTCGAGCCACGATCCTAGCCACGATCTGTCACGTCGTCCAAGAATAGGCGCAATGGTGTACGGCCAATGCTCACCCGTCTGAGGAAACTCTCAACCCTTGCAAGAGGCTTCATTAAGAACACCAACGATGGGATCTAGAAGATGTCGTGCGGCAAAGATGGCCACGTCCACGAGTTGTCGACAAATACCACCATCGCCCCGGTACGTTGAATTATTAAATCTTAATTTACTCTTCTTTAATTTCAATAGATTTCATTCCATACCCAATCATCAATCAAGGTATCTAAATCATGTAACAAATGATATAATTAACCAAACATTATGCCGCATAATAAAGCAAATACTGAAAGCATATAACCAGACATTATGCTCAATCATCAATCAAGGCATCCAAGAATTTTACACACCCTAGCATTCATCTAACATCCTAGGCTACTCAAACATCATGCCTTGAACTTCAAGCCTACATAATACTAGTGAGCAAGAGAATCCCGCCCACTTGATAACACAGAACGACCCTTGCGCCTACTCGCGAGGATCACACTCGAAATCCACAGTCTGAAATGGTTAAACCTCGTCATTCAATCCAAATTCATCAAAAATCCCCCTTCCACAATAATACAGAAAATCCAAATTTTTTATTTTTCCACACAAAAATGCAAAATTATAGTCAATGCGTTCCAAATTAAGAATAGAACACATTTAAAACTGACTCCAACTTTAAAAGAGGAATGGATTAGGTTTTATTACCTATCAAGGGATTTGCACCTTCAAAAACCCTCCAGATAGGCAAATTTCCTCTGGATCCGTCTAAAACTGCAATTGAACAGTTAAAACTTTCAGAATTCAGTTCTAAATAGATAAACTATTAGTTTAGAAGGAAGATTCGAGCTTATAGGGTTCCGGATCATTTTATACATCATATAATATCCCCAGATAAAATCATTATACGAAACTAAGAATGATTCATATCAAAATCCAAAGAAATATACTAGTGAAATATTGTAATTAGAGTTAAGCTCAATGATAAAAATATAAGGTGTCATGGTAAAAATGCTATAAATTACATCATGAATACTAAGGAATTTTCATTGGTTGGGTTGGGTTGGGTTGGATAGAGTTAGATTACTGAGAAAACTATAATTGTAGCCTGAAAATTTTAGAAAAAGTTCAAAATAAATAAATAATTAATTACATAAATATTAAAAAAATTACAAATATATAAATAATTAATAAAAATTAAAAAAATTTAGGGTTGAAAAATCTTGCAAAATTTAAAACCATGAATTTAAGCTCAAGAACGCCACCAAAAATTAAATGCTATAGGAACAAGAATAATCTATCAACTTAGTTAGTTAAAATAGTGTCCTAAAAATTGAGAGGTCTTAAGTTCAGGACTCGATAGATTGCTTCTTTTCCCAATCCCAACCAAGAATATTTCAACTCAGCCATCACGAAATTTATTCTACCACCTATTCAACTCTTGAAAACATCTCAAAAGCTAACAACAAACCTCCAGAAAAGAGAGTAGTCACAAAAACCTCGAAAACCTAGTCATCTCCTCACTTGAACCTTTATTTTTGGCCTAATAAAATGTAATCCATGGGACATCCCTTTGACTATCCAAAACTGACTATTTTTCTAATAAGAAAACCCTTCAAGTCACATTTGAACAACCGCCAAAAATCTATGATAAAACCTCTCCCAAAAGCTATACAAAAACACACTAAAACTACACTGAAAAAATAATACTTAGTGTACACTCGTGCACATTTGGCCATTCCAAACACATGATGTTTTAAGTCTACGTTTTAATATATTTAAATGTTGATATTGATGGCTCAAAAAGTGTGAAAATAGTCAGGAAATGAAAGGATGAAGTTATCCAAAGAAGAAGAAGAATAAAGAAAATATATTTTCTTAAAACCCTATTTTTGGTATCCTTTTTTCTACACATGCATGGCCACCTTTACAAACTAAGGTAAATTGTAATTTCTAGCATGGGAATCACCCTCCTTATGAGTTTTAAACTAGGTAGTGGCAGCCCAACACCCTCCACACAAACCCCTTAAGCTATGTGAGTGAAAAAAACCAAAAAGAGAGTATTTTAATAATTTTATGTGCATATCACATGGACTGAATATATGCAGCCATATATCAAGGTATTGTAACATAAAAAAAGATTTAAAATAAGAGCTAGATAACATTAGCCCCTTCCCCCCAAAACACAAACATACCATAAGCAAAACACCCGAAATAAGGTATTTTTGGGGCATTTTGGTGCATATAAGCATGGTTGCAAGTGTGCAACTGAGTAATAGTAGGTTGCACACTCAGAACAACAAGAAAACATGAGGGAAGGTATAGGAAAAGATAGGAACAAATCTTTGAAGAAATGAATTTTTTGGGAGCGAAACTAGCATAAAAAGCTTTAAAATGGGGTTTTTATGTACCAAAATATTTAAAAGATTAGGGCAAAAAGTTACAACTCCTATACTCAAGCTAAAACACTTAAAAACCATTAGGTTATGGTTTAGAATTGAATGAAAGTGACCAAGAATATAACCTTTAGCCCATAGCCTTACAGGACAAAAAAATCAGATGTGAAAAATCCTATAAAAAGGCATTGCTCGATGTATCTTTTAGGAATACATAAGTGCGACACTATAAGTAATAAAAAATTTAAAATGGACTTAAAACACCTTTGAAACATAACTAAAGGGTTAAAGTGGGCCCAAGTGGCTAACCATATGAAGTGGCAAAACTAGGTCCATTCATAATAAAGCATAGCCATAGTTTCAATATAATAAGTGCACGACAACCATAACCAAGCAATATAAACCTTAAACCTACATGAAATATATCATGAAAAGTCGTAATTACTGACTGTTCAAGATCAAAATTGAGTTATTCAAGTCTAACTCAAAACCACTAAGTCAAACAATTACAACTAGTTTAGCAAAAAAATAATCGAAGCATTGTATCATACCCTTGAACTGTAAAAAATAAATAATAGTTGAATAAGACTTAAATATCCTAAGATATGGAATAGGACACTAAACCAAACATTTCAATATGATATGATAAGCATCAGAGAGTCAAAAGCCAATATGCAAATATCAAGGAAGAACTAGAGTTCAAATATAGGTGAAAGGAATATCCATTTCTATCTTATATTTATTTAATTAAGATAATTGATGTATTTAATTTTTTTTATTATATCAAAATAAATTGTTAGGGTCATATTAGTGTATTAGAGTCGTCATGAATATATGTATTCATGTCTGATTTCTAAAAGCATGCTAAGATGTTATGTATTTTATGCTAAATTCATGTTATTTTTAATTTAGCTAATATTCTATGCATGATGATGATGTTCTTGTTATTTAATATCATATCATCTACATGCATGCATGAAAAGTGTTACCTTAATTGCATTGTTACTTCCACTAAATGAAGATGATTGAGATTTTAGTCACATAACAAACACAGTGTGTCCATATTTGATCATTGTAGGTTCCTAGAGGAGTAAGATCAACATGGTGTATCCATATTTGATCAACATTAACAAATCTTCAATTTCGATAGTCTGAATTTAAGGCCATAGAGTGGTATTGAACCACTCTAGCGTATAGCCTCTACATAATTTGTTTAGGGTCAACTCGTAGGCCAAACCCTACTTTAAAAGCATCATCGATAGTTGATGTCTTTATGAAAGTGTATCTTTAAAGGTTGATGCTCATTTTAGGAGGTGTTCCTAGACTATATTCTAAACCAATGGACATCTCAACTAAGGAAATAGGAAGGACTGAGGATAGTCCTTTCAGTCTTAATGAAAACTATAAATAAATAACTAACTGACTCGCTTAATGTTTAAGAGTTTTGCACATCATTTTTTATTATTATAATACTTGGAATGTATTTAAGTTGATCCACTTGTCTTCTTTGAGCTCACCCCCATCTATTTTTATTTTTCAGGTGCCTATTGATCATGGTAGATTCAGTGAACCTTCGTTGTGTGAACATTATGAGTAGCCTTATTATTGAAGTTGCTAGTGTGACACCCTAGCTCCCGATCTCTCTCTCTCTCTCTCTCTCTCTTTCTTTCTCTTTCTTTCTCTCTCTCTCTCTCTCTCTCTCTCTCTATGTGACGAGTCTTTGGGGCCATGACATGCACCTATGCGGCAAGAGACGCTGGGCTCGGGTCTTTTGTCGAGAGCCAGAGTTCATGCGCGATTCCTCCTCTTTTTGTCTATCTCATGTTTCAAAACTTTCTTTCAAATAAGCTATGAATACAATTAAAATACACAATGATCTTTAAAATCCCAGTTTTGTCAATAAAATGAGATTCATTAAGGAAATGCATCCACCAGTTTGAAGTACTTACAAATTCAACATGAAAATACAATTCAAAAAGAAATAAATAAGGCTTATGGCCAAGTTTGATATATGCCAAAATTTATAAGTAAGAAAGTTCAAAAGATGGAGGGCACATGCCTAGATCAAATCATTTACAACAAAATGATAAAACATTAAACCAAAAAGAAAACTGTGACAACATCCCAGTGAGGTCTCTACCAAAATGATGCCTCACATGGTTGGTCTGTTCCTGCAGTGTCAGTGATCACTTGTAATGAAATAATGGGGTGAACACGAGAGCCTAGCGGACCATCCCTACACATCATTAACATTATACAAACCAAAATACAAAACGTGCAAACACTTTCATTACATTGGGGCATCCCAAACACTAACATTTGTTATTCTATCAAAACACAGACCAAAAGAGCCCTGTTTTCGGTGTCCCCATGTGGTCTGACAGTGAATCTGGGGGTAACGTCTGAGGGTCGGTTACCTTTTGGGACCATGATCTAAGGAGAGAAGTCTGTAGTGACTCTCCATTCAAAGACACAATTAGTTGTCACAGTCAGCTCCGGTAGGGACACCCACGATGACATCCAAAGGTCGGTCATCGCCCCAGTACGTGGAATTATTAAGTCATAATTTAATCTTCTCTAGTTGCACATTCTATTCCAATCCATACATAGTCATCATATGTAATACTTTAAAGTAAACAACTAGATATGCTCAAACACTCATGAAGATTAGGACCTGAATTCATCATCTACGCATGTTGTAAATCAAGTAAACAACAATCATGGGTATACATCGAGTCATTCCAATTAGAGATCAATCAGATCTGCACTAGCATGCTTCTAGGTGCTCATTAAAAGTAAACACACATTATGCTTTTCATTCAAAGTTTAAATAAGCACCCACTTGTATCTCCTTCCCTTGTGCCTTTGCCCCATGCCGTACTCACTTTAGATCTTCAATCCATAAGGTTTTTATACCAAGATTTTTGTGAGTATAAAACATTCATAACATGTCCAAAGCCATAGATTTATCTCCTTTACATATGTATTTCACGGTGTACGCAAGGCCGAAATGAAAATAAGATAAATGATAGGGTACACGACGGATTACCACGGTAATGCTTCAATCGATGACATGTGTTTAGCACTTCAATACACACACATTAGGCTTAAAACACTCATAAACAAAAGGAAAATTCTTATACCTTAGGGGCCTACGCGTTTCCACTTCATTCCTTACCAACGTGAGGTATTGCAACCCTCAAATCACAAGTGCTTCAAAGGAAAACAATCATACACTTAGTAAAATGATTAACAATGCTAAGAAAATAAGATTTCAAGTGGGATTTCGTGATTTACCTTAGCCTAAACAGTTTCAAACCATGCCTTAACCTGGATCCACCCTTGTTGGTGTTGCTTTTTATGTGAGCATTGCGTTTTTATAGAAAACTATGAATTACCGTGGTCACTTGAGAATTATTGCAATAATCGGTATTACCACAGTAACTAGGACGATGCACTTTGCTCGTTTCTGGGTTTCTTCTGTGATTATCGCGGTCATCCAAAAATTATTGTGGTAATTATAGAATTAGTGCGATCATCATCATCAAAGAGTGGCCAAAATAATATTTTCAACGCCTTTGGAACCACAGAATTTTGACAATTGTAGCCTCCGAACCAAGGGTGAAATTATCGCCCATTATTAGTTATGAAACAGTAA
The DNA here is from genome assembly GCA_030144865.1 of Tinospora cordifolia. NCBI lineage: Eukaryota > Viridiplantae > Streptophyta > Magnoliopsida > Ranunculales > Menispermaceae > Tinospora > Tinospora cordifolia. The sequence continues at coordinate 15,565 of JAJIYU010003144.1, read as the reverse complement.
CTTTCATGCTATTTTTGAAATGGTGTAGACATGATCCAAGAAAACTGCCACTACCACGTCAAACCTTGTCAAGTGTACTACGTTATAGATTCAAGAATGACTCCACTCGAATACTCGAAGCCCTTGAATTGACCTTCCAAAAAATTGTTGCTAAAAATGGGACAAATTCATAAACTAGCAGGTTCATGTATGTTTCTGTTCAAACATGGGCATGGCTGAGGAAAACAGTCATTGCCACGACGTTTTTCATCGCGAACACTATAAGATAGACCGAAGAATCGCATAAAACAGAGTCCCAAAATTCAAATTATGGCCTCTTGAAGTTCGGTATATCGTATTTGTAATTTACAAATTAGACCTTAAACAACCTACGTCAAAGTTCATGGGCTATTTTGAACTCGAAAACACTTTAGAGGTCATTTTGAACCTAAAGTCATGTTTATGAGCTAAATTGAATATTAACTAAGACACGAATGCTTTTATATGAATCTCAGAGGACTGGTACCACCATGAGCATCAAGCAATACAAAGTGCGTGTAAATCAAGGTGGAGATGATTTCTAACTCACACACTTTTTAACTGCATTTGCTTGCATATTATACATAGAATGGTCCAAGTGGTAGTGGAATGCACCCTTTATTGATCAAATAATTAAGTGCTTATATTTTCACAGATTATGTGAATAATGAGAACATGATTTGAATGTATATTGTTTACTATAATCATATACATATGACCATGATAGATTTAGAACACATACATGATGTCGTTCCCACGTGGAATGATATGCACAAAAATTTACTAGAGGAGTATAGTCTATGGGAATGTGCCTGTAACAACCCGTAATTTTTATGACATGTGGACATGATGTATGTGTGTATAAACATGTATTATACATGTATATATAAGTGTAAATAATGTCACGTGGAATATATATATCATTTTATTTAGATTAACGAGTAGAATACAGATATATACATTATTTGTCCCTTGTGGGCCATAAGAATTTATATGATAGTTGGAAGTTGAAGTATAAGGAGTATACCAATTAACACTGGAATTTTAGTTGGGGGGTACTGAAATGTCCAGAATAAAACTCTAAACTCAATAACACTGAGATTATGATTTTTTGAGGTCAATTGATATATTAAGTTCGCATTTATGCGATTTGAGAATTAATTAATAAATATAGCAAAAATGTATATAGGGTAAAATAATGTTAAATAATAAAAAATGTTATATAATATCATATAATATTATGAAATACTTATTGAAAAGAATGTGTAACATAAGAAATAATTAAAATTTTCATATTTACTATATTAAACCGCCAAATTTATGAAAATGGCTGGTTATTGTATACCAAAGGTGGGACACATGTAGACAACACAAGTTTTTGATATTTTGGGTTAATATTAAGGGTTTGTTGGCACAAATTGACCTTGTTGACCACTTGACCCTTCGATCATAAGGTTAGTGGGTATTAGGTCTTATTATAATTGATTGTATTAACAAAAATTGACTAAATACATAATTAGACCACAATTGACCAAGTTAATCCTTTGATTGACCAAGAACCATAAAGTTAGATTTGAGCCAAGTTTCATCTAGATATTAAGAAACCACGTTAATCACGTAGGATCAAACATCAGTGGGATGCGATCGGTCACTAGAGGAGCATCGGAAGCTGAGCATCCTTGTGGTTAGTATTCTCTAATTTATCACTTGATTTGTTATTTTGTCATAAATGAAATGTTATTACATATTGAAATGCATTGCAATCTTTAAATGAGTTTTTAAATGAAAAATGTGCGCCAAATCTCAAAGTGCGAGGTGTGGGTTAGGGTATTGGATGTGGTAGAGCATTAAGGACGAGTGGTTGTTGTACCTAGAGTTATGTTATGTGCAGGTCTATCAATTGGGCTCCTCTATAAAGGATTTAAGGTTGCCATACATAAGGTATGAATTGGCTAATCCCTTTGATATAATATGAGAATACACCTAACCATCAAGTACACCTACTCAAGTGAATTTATTATTGACTTGTAGGCTATTGAGAGCTTTAGCATGTGTTTTTAGCATTAAAACCATTTTCAGAAGGGAAGGTGCACGACTTCATTGTGAATTTAACATTCATTAACTATTGCAGTCATTCACATTATTATTATTGTGCATACATACATGACATTATTTTTTTAGAATTCTTGTTCTAAGTTATAAATTAGGTTACATTACTCACTAAGCTGCTGTGAAAAAATTGGCTCACTACTCTAACATTTCATGTTCTTCTTCTGCTATGGATAAAGGGAAGAAGGTGGTTATTGCGTAAAGTGCACCTCATTTATTTTGGTAGGTTTTCTCATATGGTTTACTATTTTAAGAGTTAGTATAATGTATAGGAAGTGAGGAAAATATTATAAATATTTTGACTTAGAAATGTTTGCTATCGCTACATTTAGGAGACTTATGTATAGTTGACTTTTATTTAACTTAGAAAAAAATTTACTGTAATTATTTGTTTTAGTTGCTTTCACATTTCTTATGATTACTCTGATAGTATTGTATATGGCGTTGTGAATAGGCTTAATAGTCTTATGGCGAGCTCAGTTTGAGAATGGGTTTGTCAGAATATTGTGCCAGTCAGTTCGTCCTTCTCCCTAGGGAAGGGGTCCCGACAATGTTGGTATTAGAGACCAATGTTTTCCAATTAAGGAATAACAATTGTTATTAACCTAGGGAACCTCAAAGTAATCGCAGAAGTTAGAAAAACCCTAGAAATGACTTAGAGTAACTTAGTGGACTTATGGACAAAAACTTTCTGACTTGTGGAAGAGGAATTGAGTAAGAGTAGCCATATCATGAGGGAAATTTGATAACCATTAGGAGTAAATGAGTTTTAAGATTAGAATTTAAACCTAGGGGATTAGACTATTAATTGGAGATAGCTGTCTTAACGTGTAGTTATCTTTTGTTACAAGCATTTAAACTTACAGCCTGCTTAACCTTGGAAAATGATGGAAGTTTAATATTCTATGCAGACCAGGATGCCTCTTCGACGTGGGAGACCACGTAAGATCTCAATGATGGTGCCACCACCACCTTCGATTCAGCCTAAGTAGGATCTTATACAAAAGCTCGAGGCTATGATCAGGGCATCTACTGGGGCTATTTATCTGAAACATTCTTATTGAGGAGAAACTAGATAGGCTTGACGCTATGTGACAAAGGTCTGAGCCAGTAGCACCCCCTACACCAGATGTACTTAAGAGAGTTGCAAACCGTGTAGCCATAGCCCTAGTGAGACAAGGAGATGAGGCTACTCATGACCGCATCCTGAAGATGTTTCTAGATTTGAGACCCTAGGAATTCCATGCGGTCCTAAGTTTGGACATGGCAGAGAACTGGCTTCGCAACATTGAAAAGAACGCTGACACGTTGAAGTTATTTGAGGAGAACCAGGTACTTTTTGTGTCACACATGCTTGAAGATGAGGTCGCAATTTGGTGGAAGGCCATCCAGACTATAGAAGGGCATAGTACTTCATGGTTTTCGAGAATTATTTTTGAGTGCTTATGTTCCTAAGACAGTGAGGGAGCATAAGAAGGTATAGTTTTTGACCCTACAACAAGATGACATGTCGGTGAGGGAGTGTACCCGTAGATTTCTTTGACTGGATGCTTATGAACTTCAGTTTGTAGGTAACCTGAAGGAGAGAGTAGGATTCTTTCGTCGAGGGGTGAGGGCCAATATTAGGCAAGCGACATCGACATCTACTGATGCAACTCTTGAGACCATCCAGAGGCAAGCGGTATAGTTCAAGATTGATGGGAGAGATGAATGCCCGATGGTCCAGATAGTACAAGGTGCCACAATACAGTCGCAGCCGCAATTTCAACCCCAGTCATTGACGTAGGGCAATTATCATGGTGGATCTCGAGCAGTTAGATACCAAAGGAAGAAGAAATACTTGGGGGGATAGTCCAAAGGGAGCAGAGTCAGCCATCTTCCCGTAGTTGTGATTGTCACCACCCCAACTAGTGGGACAACCACTGATTCAGTATGGGGCTCGAGGTAGAGGTCGAGGTAAAGACCAAGAATCAAGATATAGAGGTTTTGGGCCAAGCCAGACCCATTAAGTTGATTAGCAGTGTCAGATTATATGTTATCAGTGTGGTCAGCCAGGCCACAAATGATATGATTGACCTATATTTATTCCAGCTTCCAGTGCACCCACCACTACATCACTCGAGGGAGAGCACATGTCATCACATAGCCTGACTCAAAGGCTACCATGATGTTGGTAGAAGGTATCATTTCTATTTTAGATTCTACCTTATATGTATTAGTTGATGCTGGCTTTACTTTATCATTCATCTCTGGATATGCCATAGATAGATTGGAACTTAGACCCCCTAGGGCACCCATCTGGCTCATGTTGAGTACTACAACCAGGGAACGCATTTACCCTAATCTGATTTGTGAGGGTTGTGTGTTGAGGTTGGGTGCTTTTGAGACTATTGTGGACCTTTGGGTATTAGAGTTCCTAGAGTTTGATGCCATATTTGAGATGGATTAGCTAGCTGCGTACCATGCGCATGTCAACTGTTTTCCCAAGAGAGTAGTGTTTCAGATAAAAGGGCAACTTTTCATTATTTTTTAGGGTAGTACCTCCGATAGATTGAAAACCCAAGGTAAAATGGCGACTCAAAATGAGATTGATACTCTAGCCAGTTTAACCACCTTAGATGAGGGACCTTCACGGGCAAGTATTAATGAGATTCCTATTGTTAGAGATTTTCCTAATGTATTTCCTGAGGATTTACCTGGCTTGCCTCCTATGCGGGAAATCAACTTCATTAATGAGGTTATTCTAAGGACACAACCCATTTTGATCCCTCCTCATCGAATGACACCTAAGGAATTGAAGGTCCAGCTAGAGGAATTGACAATTAAGGGTTTTATTACTCTTAGTGTGTTACCTTGGGGTGTTCTAGTATTGTTTGTAAGGAAGAGGGATGGGAGCCTTCGTTTGTATATCAACTATCGGCAGTTGAACAAGGTGACGGTAAAGAACAAGTCCCTCTTCTGTGCATTGATGACTTGTTTGACCAGCTTAGAGGTGCCACTATATTTTCAAAGATAGATCTAAGATCTAGGTACCATCAGTTGAGGGTTAGGGGCACTATGAGTTCCTAGTCAAGCCGTTTGGTGTGACAAATGCCCCTACAATGTTTATGGACTTGATGCAGAGAGTGTTTCGTCCCTTTCTCGATTCATTTGTTATTATCTTTATTGATGACATCCTTATTTACTCAAAGACGAGGGAGGAATACGCCGAGCATTTGAGGATCGCACTGTAGACTCTTCAAGATCACCGCCTATATGTTAAGTTTAGCAAGTGTGAGTTCTAGTTGATAGAGGTCCAATTTTTAAGGCATGCGGTAGGAGCCGATGGCATTTCTGTAGATCCGGTGAAGGTCGAGACTATTATTAGTTGGTCAAGACCTATCACAGTGATAGAGATCCATAGTTTTCTAGGTTTGGCAGGCTATTATTGTAGATTTGTGCAAAATTTCTCAAAGATTGTTGTACCAATGACAAAACTTACCCAAAAGGACATACCATTTGTATGGACAAACAAGTGTGAGGAAGCCTTTCTTGAGCTAAAGCGTCATTCGACATCTATGCCAGTATTTGGGCTACCTGAACCCAGCCGTGAGTTGGTGATTTGTACAAATGCATGTGGGATTGACCATGGGTGTGTGTTGATGCAAAGAGACCAGTTGATTTCTTATGCCTCGTGATAGTTGAAGGTGCATGAGAGAAATTACCTTGTCCATGACTTATAGCTAGCAACAATGGTGTTTGCACTCAAGATTTGGCGACACTATCTGTATGGTGAGCATTTTACGCTTTATTCTGATCATAAGAGCCTCAAGTTTTTGTTTTCTCAAAGAGATTTGAATATGAGGCAGAGGAGATGGATGAAGCTACTTAAAGATTATGATTTTACCATTGAGTACCATCCCAAGAAAGCCAATGTAGTGGCTAATGTGTTGAACAGAGTACGGGTCGAGATTGCTTGTGTGGCTAGACATATGTCTCAGGAGTGGCGGATGATTGATTATGGGACAGTGATGAGTATCCAGGAGCCTTCGATTTAGACCAGAGTCAGTGCACAAATGAGAGCCCATCCGTGTTGCTTGCTGAGATCATGGAGGTACATCTTCATGACATTGATTATGTGATGTACTGAGAGTGGGCAGAGGACACTTGTCGTGTGAAGTGGTCAATTGACAGTGATGGTGCACTAAGGTTCAGGGAACAATTGTGGGTACTAGATGACCCTCGCCTAAGACAGGGAGTGCTAGCAGAGCTACACTGTTTGAGGTATGTCATTCATCCAGACACCAATAAGATGTATCTTGATGCTCAATGTACTTATCGATGGTCAGGGATGAAGCGAGATATTGTAGCCTTTATGGAGAGATGTGACATGTGCCAACTTCTTGAGTGAAAATGAGAGCACATTACTATAGATTTTGTGACGGTATTACCCCAGACTCAGCAAAGATATGATACTATTTGGGTTATTGTTGACAGACAGACTAAGTCTGCTCATTTCCTCTTGATTCATACCAGAGATTTGCTTGAGAGGCTAAATTAATTGTATATCTGCGAGATTATGAGATTACATGGGGTCTCAGTGTCCATTGTGTCTAATAGCTATGCTTGGTTTATGTTCCATTTTTGGAAAAGCTTGCAAAGTCAGTTGGGGACTAGAGTAAACCTGAGTACAACCTTCCATCCACATACTGATGGTCAGTCTGAGAGAATGATCCAGATTTGGAGGATATGCTTTGTGCATGTGTTCTTGATTTTAGTGGTAGCTGGGAGGATCATTTAGCATTGTGTGAGTTTGCCTATAATAACAACTACCAGGCGAGTATCAACATGGCATTGTTTGAGGCATTATATGGTCGACCTTGCCGATCGCCAACTTGTTGGGCTGATATTGGTGATATAACAGTTTTGGGCCCTACTTTTGTATAAGAATAGAATGAGAAAATATAACAGATCCGTCAGAACATGAAGGTAGCTTACGATCGCGAAAAGTTATGCGGATAACTGGAGGAAGATCCTTGAGTTTGACGTTGGTGATCATGCACTACTTCGGATTTTTCCTTAGAAGGGGTAGACTTGTTTTGATATTTCACGAAACTAACTTTGAGATATATTAAACCTTTCAAGATCCTCGAGAAGATAGGTCTTGTCGCTTAGATCTTCCTATGTTATACTATTCCAGTCTTGACGATAAATCGATTCGAGGGCCTAAATATTGTTATTCATGATATTGATCGGCATTACTGCCTCTGTTAGTGCGAGTACACAATGTATTTCATGTGTTGATGTTGAGGAAGTACTATCATGACCCCTTGCACATGTAAGACTGGAGACATGTTGATTTGCAAGAGGAGTACCTATGATGAGTCTCTGGTAGATATCATTAATCAAGTTATGAAGAAACTGTGCAACAAGAAGATGACGATGGTACGTATACGTTGGCAGTTTCATTGTGTCGAGTAGGACACCTGGGAGCGAGAAGACTATATGACAAGACACTTTCCTGAGGTTATGGGTATTGCTCCTTGATCTCTTGTATTATCTTAGTAAATTTCGAGGATGAAACTTATTCTAAGAGGGAGAGATTGTAATGACCCGTATTTTTGAACATTAAGTCAATTAGTTTAACATGTATTTTCTGTATCAATTAATGAATTATAATTGAAAAGTGAAATGCGTCATTTTTTGGCAATGGTATTAATTAATAAGTGTATTACTTAAAAAATTAAAATAAATAATAAATAATGAAATAACTATTTAGTGGAAGTTAAGTTGAAAAAATAAATAAAAATGAAAATGATGAATGAAACAAATTAATTGCTATATATACATATATGTACATGTATTGATGTAGTTATATATATATATTGAATAAAGTGGGTTGGATAAATAAAAAATAATTAATTAGATAAATAGATAATCATGCTTTATTTGATCAAGATAATCCAAAAAAATATGAAAGAAAAATAAGAAGATAAGTCATGAGTTGATGTGTAGAGATGAGGAAGGGTGATTTATCTATTCATTTATTGATGGGGGACCCACCCAATACTTTCTCTATATAAAGAGAAGGAAAAAAGCTCATTGCTTCATTTTGTTCACTTCAATTTGCTCTCCTCACTTGCCATCCGGGAAGAAAAAGAGAAGGAGAAAAGAAAGAGGAAGAAAAAAAAAGGAGAAAAAAAGAAAGAATGAAAAAGAAAAGAAAAAAAAAGAAGAAAAAAAAGAGAAGAAAAAGGAAAGAAAAAAGAAAAAGAAAATTACCCACTTTCGAGGATTGGATACTTTAGATAAACTATTTTTCACATCTTTTCAATCTAGAATTATTATAGAAATTATGAATAACAGTTTTTATAGCATAATTTTCAATAAAAGTATTAGTTTAATTTGCGATTCAAAACTAGGATGTATTTTTCCCACGAATAAAACCACAATACATACATACATACATACATACATACATATATATATATATATATATATATATATATATATATATATATATATATATTATTGTGTTCATATTAACTAGTAGAATACAAATATATATACATTATTTGTACCCTTGTGAACCCTAAAAATTTATATGGTATTTGAAAGTTGACGAATAGGAGGTATGCCCATTAACACTGAAATTAAGATTTTTGGAGGTCAATTAATATATTAAATTCACATTTATGTGATTTAAGGATTAATTAATAAATATAAAAAAAATGTGTATAGGTAAAATAATGTTAAATAATGAAAAATTGATATAATATTATATAATATTATGAAATACTTATTGAAAAATGTGTAATATAAAAAATAATTAAAATTTTTTTGTTTATTGTATTAAACCACCAAAACCAAAAGTGGAACACATGTAGATAGTACAAGTTGTTAATATTTTGGGTTAGTATTAAGGGTTTATTGGCACAAATTGACCGTGTTGACCATGTTGACCCTGTCAATCATACAGGTCAATGAGTATTAGGCCTGATTAGAATTGATTGTACTAACCAAAGTTGACCAAATACATAACTAGACCACAATTGACAGAGTCAATCATTTAATTGGCCAAGGGCCATAAAGTTAGATTTGAACCAAGTTTTATATAGATATTAAGAAACCACGTTGATCACATAGAATCAAACATCAGCGAGATGCGACTGATCACTAGAAGAGCACTGGGAGTTGAACATCTTTGTGAGAAGTGTTTTCTAATTGATCATGTAACTTGTTATTCTGTTATAAATGAAATGTTATTACATATTGAAATGCATTTGCAATCTTTAAATGAGTTTTTAAATGGAAAATGTGCACTTAATCTTGAGGCCTGAGGTGTAGGTTAAGGTATTGGATGTGGTAGAGCATTGAAAATAAGTGGTTGTCGTAATTGGAGGTACGTTCTGGGCAGGTCTATCAATTGGTGTCCCCTATAAAGGATCTGAGGCTACCATACATGAGGTATAAGCTGGCGAATCCCTATGATATGATATGAGAATATGCCTAACCATCAGGTACACTCGCTCGAGTGGATTTATTAATTACCTTGTAAGCTATTGAGAGCTTCAGCATGTATTTTCAGCATTAAAACCATTTTCAAAATAGAAGGTGCACGACTACATTGTGAATTTAACATTTATTAACTATTGCACTCATTCACATGATTATTTGTCGGGACCCCTTCCCTAGGTCGAAGGGCGACTTGATCGGCACAATGGCCCAATGAAGTCACTCACATGTCAACTTTTCCCAACCATTATTAAGCCTTTCCAACCTCAACAACAAGTAATATCAGAATAATTGGAAGACTCAAAAGCGAAAATAAGCAAATATATGAAGAGTGATTATCGCATTACATATTGTCTTGTCCAAAATATACATTTGACCATATATATATATACATGAGAGTGACCAACCTCAAACAAAAAAATTGAAAAAGGGAATATGAGTCGTCAAGGAACAAGACAATCACCACGTCCTTCCCTCTATCAGCCACCGAAGAACCTGAAATATTAGTAGAGTAGTGAGCCTAAAATCAATGTGGCTTAATGAGTAGTAAGACTAGAATGTTACCCATAACCAACATTCTTTAAATAGTGCATGTATGCATGAACAGTAAAATGATGTAGTGTGAATGCATACTATAGTATAAAAGCAGTTATAAATAGTGCAACAATTATAGAAAAACATCTCAAATACATGTTGCTCAAAACTGCATCAGGACTAGGGTCGAAATCATCAAATCCAACCCTAAGGTCATTGCTCGAGTGGGTCTTAAGTCAGGCGCACTGGCCACTCAAGCGGCTCATGAGCTAGGCATATTACTTGAATACCCTAACCCCCACGCTCAGTCCTTGAGTGTCCTGACTCGAGTAGGTTTTAAGGCTAGGCACACTGATCATATGCCCTAACCCTGACTCTCGACCCTCAAGTCTAATCTTAATCACATCGTGTACCCTGACCCCAACGTTCAGCCTTGGAGCTTATGGTCTCATTACCCATGTACATCTACACATTTCAAATCGATCCGATGTATCTCAATCACATGAAACTATTTAAACCATGTCATTTCACACAAGTTTTATTCAAGGAATACAAGTTATGAAAACCACCTGAATCAAACTATTCACCTCGGATCCGCGCACCAATGTCCCCTCAACACTCACCCCAGTCCTGCAGTGCTTACTCGAATTTGCATTGTTTAAACTCAATTTTAGTTCTCTTTGGAATGTGGCTTAATCCTTACTCAACCATCCCTAATCGGTCTTGATCGACCTTAATTAGATTCGGTCAAATTTGGTCAATTAGTCAAACTTGGTCAACTAGTCAAACTTAGTCAAAATTGATCAACATAATCAACTTTGGTCACCTTTAGTCAATTTGGGTCAAATTAGGTCAAAAATTGGCCCATTTAGGCCAAAATCCCCAAATTCCAACACTTAACCCAAATTTAAGTTTTTTGTTCTCTTTGCGCAGTAAATTTGTCGATTTGTTTGTGATCAATCTATATGTCAGATTTGCATGAAACTTTTCATATTTCATCTACAGTTCTTAAAAATTCACCAAAATTTTAGATTCTGATTTTTGGACATCATTTGTTATGCTTTTTACGTGTGGAAATAAGGACTGTGAAATCTCATATCCTATGTGACAGGCAGTCAATTGGTGTATCAGTTGACCCCTTACCCAATTCAATTTGGTGTGAAATTTTGTACACATAATCTTGACATGTCCATAACCACTCCACTAAATTTTAGCTCAAAATACCCACTTTTGGTTAGTCAATCAGTCTCCTACATTCTCTGTTATGTAACAGATTTTTGTGTGTGTGTTTTTCTTTTTATCCATTTTCATTCCTTTGGTGCATATATATAAATATACATACAATTATATGTATATATATAATTGTTATACATACAATTATTTATATAATTGTTTATATATATAAATAATGTGAAATACAAATATGTATACACTCATTTTTCACCATTTCTTTTTTCTAAAATTATCAAAATCACTTGATTCATCATTCTCTTCCAAAATCCTCTAATTACACACTATTTTCATCATTTATATAATTATTTTTTAAATTGAATAATTCACCCAAATATTTTATTTTTCTCCCAAAAATTCTATTAATTGTTCTAAAAATTTCATAATCATTTCAAAAAATCATAGTTCTCCAAAAATTATATTTTTTTTTTACAATTTCATGTATTTTCTCTTGAAATTGTATTTATTTTCTGCTTATTATAATTTTTTTCAATAAATAATTAAAAATTAGGAAAACTTGAAAAAATTCATGCATTCTCATTTAAAAATTTCAAAAAATACCTATATCGAACCCATAATTTTTGTGTATCAAATCATGGGTTGTTACAAAGTGTCTCGATATCCATGACTGCACATGTCCCGTTATGTTTAACCGAATCCTTTACTTAAACATAACACGACATGTAATAACCCAAAATTTTGTCAAATAATAAGTTTAATGAAATTAAATGAAATAAGTTAAGTGAAAAAAAAATTCAAAGATTTTAAGACATCTTTGGGTGCAAATTATGGGTTAGAAAATGAAAAATATTCAGATATAATATAAAATAGGCAAATAAGACTTTAATTTGATAATTAAATGAAAATTTCAAATTAGTAGAATTAATTATGAAATTTAAAGAGTTGCTTAAGAAATAAATAAATATAAATAAAGTATATATACACATATAGGTTAATATGTGTATGAATAAGGTGGGTGTTAGCATAATAAATGTTAATACTATATTATAGGAATATGTATATAGAAAAATTTATATAGTTAAATAAAAATGTAGTATACGTGCATTTATTTAAAATAAATAAAATATTATATAAATATTAATTTATAATTACATAAATGATTATCTGAAAATGAAATATAAAATAAAAATATATATGGAAATAGAAAATATAGATTATTTAATTATTGGCATTAAAGATATTAAAGAAATAGAAAAAAATATCTAATAAATACAAAAATAAAGAATTAAAAAGGGAAAAATTAGCAAAATAGAAGGATATGTGCATAACCCATATCTACACAAATTAGGAAGTGGAATTGAGTTTATAATTGGCAAAACTCAGATAATAGAAGCTTTAGAAGTTGATTTTGATAATAGAAACTGTATCCAACAGCTAGAATCGAGTAATCTTCACGATCTGCAATCCAACGGCTCAGATCAGGCTTGCAGTATGCATCTAAGAGCACCGAATCACGCAAATCCAACGGCCCAAACTTGATCAGCCAGATCAACAGTCCAGATCGAGGTGCTCAACGACGATCGCAAACGAGTATTGCGATCGAGGATCATCCGACGGACCAAATGAGTTTTGTATTCACGATCCGCTGTGCTACGCTCGAGAATGATCCAACGGTCGAGATCTCACTTGCCCGATCCAACGGCTGATGATGCACGCGCCAAAACGAGTTCGCGATTCAATGCTTGTGATCAATGCACATCCGAAGGCCCAGATAGACGAACTCCGATCCATCGCGAACCGAACACCGCGATCGATGCAAATCTGACGGCCCAGATATACGCATTTCGATCCATCGCGAACCAGACACCGTGCTCGAGGAAAATCCAACCGCCCAGATGCAACCCGCCTGATCTGAGATGCGCGTGCGTGATTCAAGGAAGATTTGACGATCCAGATCAAATGCTCCAAAAATAAAAATCGAAAAATTCTAATAATCTGAATAAATACATTAAAAATCCAAAAAATTAGTTTCTAAATTCCCAAAAATTTTCAAAAATTTACTTGCTAATCTTCTATGCTTGGGGGGCATAAAATTTTAAAGAATTGACAAGTTTCCCATAAGATGACACCACAAACTTGCCATTCTTTACCCTTTTGAACTCTATATAAACACCCCCCATGCTCACAATTCATCTCATCCCAAGAAACAAGAGTTGAATTGTCATCTTGTTCTCTAAGCCCTCTTTTTGGCTCCCCTTCTCACCATTCTTTTCCCTCTTGAGTGTGAGAAGTTCTTGGTTTGGAGATTCTTCTTGAGTGTTCTTGAGTGTCTTGACAGTTCTTGAGTGTTTGAAAGCCTTGAAGTAACGGAACTCTGCCGGATTTCAGAGGTGTGCAGAAGAGACGTATTTAAGGTAGAAGTGACTTCTAAATTCTACTTCTTTATTTTAATTTGAATAAGTCTTGCATGTGTGATGATATTTTGAAGATGATTAATTGAATATATGTTTTAATATGCATGCTTATTTATTGTGTCATGAATATACATGTCATGCATGTTTAGAAATTAAGAATATTGATGCATGTTATACATGAATTGTGTCATGAATAAACATTTAATGATTCATGTTTTGTATATGTTGCATCGATGGTTTAATCCAATATTGTGTGTTTTATCACTAAGAAAAGACTAAATAATGATTTAATCTACATACCGGTGCAATAATGGACTGCATAGTGTCATCGTGTATGTTCCACCCCCCGACCCGGCTTGCCGGTTTACCATTGACGATTTTGTACTGGGTTTCCAAGAGTGATCCCACTTCACAGATATTGGAGTTTGAGTTTCCGTTTGTCATTCTCTCTCCCTACGATGTGGAACATAGAGATTAAACTCTTTCGGTCTAAATGTTAACCACAAATAAGAAATTTGTTTGAATCGCCTAATGTACAAAAGTGTTTGATGTGCTTGGTTTGTTTGAATTGAAATAATGATTTAGGTGTTTAGAAAGATCCACTGGGCTATGTGCTCACCCCTTCCTTCTATTTTTTAGGTAAATGATTTACATGAAGACCATGAAAATTAGTTAGGTTCTTTTATTTAAAAAGTTTTTAATTTCTATGTAAGGGCATATTGCCCAAGTTTTGAATCTTTCACTGTAATAATTTTCTTCAAGTTCAAATTATGTACTAAATTTCATTTAATTAATTGAGTTTATGAACTTCAGTTATTTCTTGTATTATTGCCTTAATAAATTTTGAAATTTAAGTTATTCACTGTTAAATACAATCAAGGCATGAAATATTCGAAATAGAAAGAAAGTCAAGTGTGTGTCACTTGTAAATGTAGCATCGGCCTAACCCGCTGTTTGGTTTAGTCCACTATCAAGAGAATGGTGGACATGTCCAATGCTTAAAGATACGGGGGTTGGGGTGTTACAAAGGTGGTATCAGAGCTTAGTTAGTAGATGTACTTGGCAAGAATTAGAAAGTCAAACATTAGTTGCTAGACAAGAATTAGAAACTCAAATTAGGGTTTCATTTGAATTCAAATTGAATCTTGAATGCCCTACCTTCTATTTTTGAACTTGAAAAACGTTTTAGAAAATGTTTTAAAAAAGGAAGTATATATTTTTGAAATGTTTTATTTGGATACAAAGACTATAAGTTGAGTTGATAGTGGGTTAGCCTTATCTTGAGTAAAGCTAAACATTGAAAGGGAGTGCGTTATCCCAACCTAGAAAGTGCGGTTGCTAAGCAGACTTCGGTCTCGCCGCCCAATCTGGAGGTTGTCCCACCAGCTCATATGAGTAGTCGGAGTTGAAGAATACTCTTATTTTCTATAAAAGAAAACTAGAAGGTGGAAAATTAGGACAAGAAAGTGAATATAAGTTGAAAAAGATGCTAAATATGGTATCTTGACTAGACAGAGGTTGTGAGTTGTAATACCCCAGAATTTTGTCAAAAAAATTTAAAATAAATAAAATAAGTCAAATAAATTAATCTTAGAGATTTTAAGAAATTTTGGGTGCAAATGGTGGGTTGGCACATGAAAAATAAAATAAATTAGAGATACAGTGAAAATTAAACAAATAAAACCTTAATTTGGTAATTAAATAAAAAATTAAGGTTTAGTAAAATAAATAAATAAAAATAAAGTATAAATACACATATAGGTTAATATGGGTATGAATAAAGTGTATATTAGCACAAAAAATGT
>JAJIYU010003143.1:0-27703 GCA_030144865.1 Tinospora cordifolia | reverse complement strand
GTTTCTAGCTATCCGAATGTTCTAATAAATTTTATCTTGATTAAATATCATATAATGATAATTAAAAACAAGTTTCCACTCATTTTTATATTTATTTTGAATTTTTTAAAAGCATGTTGACGTGGACACATTAGAAGACCTAGGGTGATCACACCATCAAATTGGACAAAAGCAACTACATGTTGTGGAAGTCTATGGTTCTTCCAATGATACGAGGCCACAAACTTGATAAAAATTTGTTTGGCACAAAACAATGTCCACCTATAACAGTCACGATGGTTAATGGAAAAGAAATTAAAGTGCAACCAAATCCATTATTTGAAGAATGGATGAGCAATGATCAATTGTTTTTAGTGAACTCTCTAACAAAGTCTATTGCTGCTCAAATCATTGGAGCTCATAACAGAGCACAAATCCAGTTGTGCAGAACAGGGATTCAAACCACAAGAAAGGAAGGATTAACAATGTCACAATATCTCAATAAAATGAAGGAATTCTCAGATTCTTTATCACCAGCAGCTCATTCCTATCCTATTGCAGATATGATATCTTGCACTCTTGCAGGTTTAGGAACTGATTACTTACCCATAGCCACCTTGTTGCAAGATAAAGAGTCTCTAACATGGCAAGAAGTGCACTCTTCATTGCTAAATTTTGAATCTTAATTGGATCAACTACATAAGCTCTCAAATATGTCAATATCAAATCATTCATCTATTTCTACTGATACTGTTGTTACCATAACAAACATTTCTACTAATCAATCTTCTGACAAGAATTTCTTTTCTAGACAATAGTTTTATCAAGGTAACAATCAAGGTGGTTGTGTTTCCAATTAGAAGCAGTGTAACATTGGTAGAGGAGGCCAAGGTCGTGGTTGATTTTGATCAAACTCAAAGCTAGTATTTCAAATCTGCGGAAGAATTGGTCATATTGCTGCAGTCTATTACTATAGAACAGATCTTGCCTACAAGGGATCTGTTCCCTTTTCATACGCCTAGAATAGCTAAGGGAATGCATTTCTTGCTACACCTGGAGTTGTGAATGATCAATCTTGGCTCATAGATAGTGGAGTAACACATCATGTTACAACTGATCCATCTAATCTCAGTAATATCTCCAAGTTTGAAGGTGCTTCTTCACTTGTTCTAGGAAATGGTACATTATTTCAAATTTCACATGCTAGAAATTCTTCATTCTCTACATCCAAAATGCCTTTACATTTAGATAACATTCTATGCACTCCTTCTATCAAGAAGAATCTATTAAATATTTCATAGTTGACAGTTGATAATAGTGTCTTTGTTAAGTTTCATGCCAACTCTTCATTCATCAGGGACAATTAGACAAATTAGGTGTTACTTAGAGGAAATGTGAGGGACAAATTATATCAGCTGCAGTCATCACAAAGTACAAGGTGATTGTAATACTTTTCTAATATTTTAGCTAGTGTAGCTTCTTGTAGCAATTCAAGTACACAAAACATATGGCATATGAGACTTGGTCATCCATCGTTTATTTTTCTCCCAAAAGTATTGTCTCTTTATAATAAGAAAGCTATAGAAAATAAAACTATTGAGTTTTGTAAAGCTTATCAGTTAGGCAAATCACATTCTAGATCATATTCAAGATTTGAAAAATCTGCGATAGCACTTCTTGATCTAATTCATACTGATCTCTGGGGACCAACATCAATACTTTCTTATTTTGGATTTAGATACTATATTTTGTTCTTTGATGATCACACTTGATATACTTGGGTATTTCTTTTGAAGTTAAAATCAGATGCCTTCAATGTTTTTCTTGTGTTCAAATCAATGGTGAAAACTAAGTTTTCCAAAAATATGAAAGCTCTACGATCTGACTCTTGTGGTGAATTTCGAACTTTCACTAGGTTTCTAGAAGACCAAGTGATAAAATTTCAACACTCCTGTCCATATGAACATCAACTAAATAGACGAGCTGAAAGAAAACATAGACATGTTACCAAGATGGCTTTAACTCTTCTTGCACAAGCTTCATTACCATTAAAGTACTGGTGGGAGGCTATTGAAACCTCTATTTATCTTATCAACATATTGCCTACACTTATGTTACAACACTTTTCTCCCTTCCAAAAATTATTTGGCAAGCTTCCAGATTACATGTCCTTGAGAAGCTTTGCTTGCTCCTGTTTTCCTTGCCTAAGACCTTATCAAAAGTCTAAGTTTCAGTTTCATTATGTTGAGTGTGTTTTTCTTGGATACAACAGTATTCACAAAGGACATGTGTGCTTAAGCAAGTCTAGAAAAATTTACATATCTAGCAATGTTGTGTTTAATGAACAATGCTTTCCTTATCAAACTCTATGTTGTCCCTTAGAATCTAAATCCAACAACCCACCATTTTTTTCATCCATCACCCTCCCTAATACAGTTGTTTCTACTTCACTATTAAGGTCATTTTCATCTGATTCAAGCCCTATTCCACCTAATTTGGATGTTCCTACAACTCAACTGTCATCTCCAAACAACCAAAATGACTTGATTCTATCCCATACTCTTCTCCAGATATTCATGAACCTAGTCTTCCTTCTCATCCGACGATCGCTCGTTCAAAAAGTGGTATATTCAAACCCAAAGCTTATAGTGTTAACACCCTTGGTTCTGCACCTTCTTATGTCAAAGAAGCCTGAACCAGCAACTATTGGAAAAATGTTATGCTTGATGAATTAAATGTTTTATATTCAAATGGAATGTGGTCTCTTGTTCCCCGTGAGCCCTTTCAAAACTTGATAGGCAACAATTGGGTTTTTAAGATTAAGTACAATATAGATGGCTCAATCAGTAGACATAAAGCTCGTCTCATTGCAAACGGGTTACATCAAAATCTTGGCATCGACTATAGTGAGATGTTTAGTCCTGTCACCAAGGCATCTACAACCAGAGTGTTTATCACTTTGGCAACTCAAAGGGGTTGGCCTATCAAGCAATTAGATGTGAACAATGCCTTTTTGAATGGAGATCTAACAGAGAAAGTGTTCATGGTGTAGCCAGAAGGTTTTGTAGATTCATCGAAATCTGATTATGCCTGTCAGCTGCATAAGGTGTTATATGGTTTAAAATAGACACCTAGAGCCTAGTATGACAAATTGAAGGAAATGCTTCTTAGCTTGAATTTTTATAATTCTCATGCTAATACTTCTTTGTTCATATTTCATCAACAGTCTGTCAGTATATATAAACTAGTATATGTTGATGACATCCTTATTACTAGAAATGATAGTGCAAAAGTTGTTGAGTTAGTGCTGTTACTGAATTCCAAGTTTGCACTTAAAGATCTCGGTGAATTGAGTTACTTTCTTGGCTTGGAAGTTCATTACGACAGTGATGGGATTCATATGTCACAAGCCAAATATATTACAAATCTTTTGGCTTGATTGGATTTTACTCATGCCAAACCTTGTGATACGCCTACAGCTTCTGGAAAACAGTTGATTAAAAGTAGTTGTGTTGATTGTTTTGCTGATGCCTCTCAGTATTGTAGTACTGTGGGTGCTTTGCAATACTTATCTTTTACGAGACATGATATTTCTTTTATTACCAACAAACTTAGTCAGTTTATGTCCAATTCTTCCAACTTGCATTGGCAAGCTATGAAGAGAGTTCTATGTTATTTGGCAAGGACAATGCACCTTGGCTTACACTATCACCCATCTGCGCAGTTCAATGTTCAAGCTTATTCTGATGCAGATTGGGTTTGTTCCCCCGATGATCAAAATTCCATTGGTGGCTATTGTGTGTTCCTTGGATCATGTTTACTTTCGTGGCAATACAAAAAATAATCAGTAGTTCCACATTCTAGTGCAGAATCAAAATATAGAGCCTTAGCTATAGTTGCCTCTGAGTATTCCTGGTTATGATCTTTGCTGACAGGAATGTATGTTTCCTGTTCTGCTTCTCCTATTATCTAGTGCGATAACACTAGTGCTCAAGCCATGGCATCAAATCCTCTGTTTTATTCTCGCACCAAACATATTGAATTTGATGTTCATTTCATGCATGATAAAGTTATTAATAGAAAACTTGATGTTCGTTATGTTCCAACTGACGATCAGCTCGTAGAAGTCTTTACCAAAGGTGTTGCTGCTTCTTGATTTTTCTTTCTTAGATCCAATCTCAAGGTCATTTTACCACCGTCTCGATTGCAGGGGGTTGTGAGAGCAACGCATTAGGAATGTTCGAGTGTGCCTCAAGTGCAGTTTAGTATCACAAAACACTAGAATAGTTCTCAGGAATTTGTTAGTCTAATTCTTGATTAGTTACAACGATGGATAGTTATAGTAACAGATCTCTTTATTGCGTAAGTTCTGCTATGTGTATAAATAAGGATGTATTTTTTGTATCTTAAATAAGATGGAATAACAGAAACTATTTTTCAATTTTCTGCTTCATCTTTGCTTCTTTGTTTTCTGCTATGTTGCATTTTTGGTTTTTTTGGTTTTCTATTTCTATAAATTCTTGCAATAACACAAGATGAGAGAATGTTAATGATAGATCCAAAGGAAATTTGAAACCTTTAATAAGGCCAAAAAGGTCAAAAGCAGATGGAACATGAAATGGAGACCATGGAAAGTAATAGCGATATTCTCACTCTTCCTTTATTAAGAGGAAAAACTTTTACTTATTTGTAAGGATGGTGAATCAAGCTTCTAATTGTGAGTAAAAGGGTTTGGATGCACATCGTTCAAGTTAGTCGTTTTTTGTTGTACAAGTGGGCTCTTTATGTATATAAACACACATTAAGACTTAATCTACTTGTTGAATTAATAAAGAATTCAATAAGCAAGCACTTAGTGTATATTTGTATCTTTGTTTTCTTTAAAGTGATGGTCTAGAAAGAAAGACTGAATGCATAGTCTTTATATTACTGTTGTCTAAATGATTCCCCTACTATACATCTCTTTTTCTTCATTAATGTAGTGAAATTATGAAAGCACCGGTTGCTTACAAAAGTAATCTTGAGAGGCAACAGATCAAAGAAAGGTTATGTATGGTGAAGACCTTATGAATCGTTAATGGAGTACCTGTAGTAGGCCAATGCAATATGTACAGTCGAGCTCTATTCAATATGTACAATTGATGCTCTATTAATTTAATTCTAATTTGGTTGTTTTGACAATTTGTTTTTATTAATTTATTTTAGGATTTTGGCACACAGGTTATGCTCACAACTTTGGTGACCGATGCCCATATCCATTTGACCATCAGGTATTCTATACATGTGTTCATCTTGTCAAGTTGTGTACTATTGCATTCTTTCAATACTTAGATAATATTGATTGGTTCTTTATTCTTGGGAGTAGATTATCTAAACTTATATGATCTTTGAAGCTTACCAGATCTACATTTCTCTTTTGGCACGGGTATCATAATTATTCATTTTCTACCGTACATGCAGTAGAGAGCTAGATGCAGGTGATCGAGATTCTTATCAATATTTAGTTGAGATCATTCACGAATTCCTTCACATGTGAATTTTACTGCCTCTAAACATTTTATATTATACCTGCAATAGGACTTGAAACATAACTATATTATTATAGAGTTAAAATTGCTTCAATAATTCATTTAATAATTGATCTTTTAGGTCTTTGACTTAATTCATTATTCTTTTGAAAAACTTACTATTGCATAAAATTTGTGTTACTTGTCATTGCACAATGTTTCTTTACATTTAGTGCACAATATAATTTAAGAAATGCAAAAACATGGATTCTTACTTTCCAGCCTCTCTTTTTAGCTTAAGCAAGAAATCGTAAATGATTCTTAATGAAACTAACCAATTCAAATGATTTTATTCCCTTAAATATCTTTAAATTCATATTGGTCATGCGATTATGTAGTCTTGCAACTCTTCAAATTCTCCTCTTCAGAAAAATCCTCAGATGATCTTTTGTCAGTCATTGCATTCTAGACATCTATAGTGAGTATAGTTATTCTCTTCTCTTTTGTATATTTTACTTCTTTCGAGAAAATAATATAAGTTTTTCAATGTAATATACTCTTACATCAGCCACCCCATAAACTTACTATTAGAGTAGATTATTGTTGTTATTTATTTCTTTTTGAGTTTCATGTACTTGGCTAAGTATATATATGTAGTCAATGTTTTCAGTCTCATGCTACTCTGTTCGTTCTTGTAATTTATAATGTGTAGAGATGCTTTAGCTATCATGTAATGTAAAGGTGTATGAGATATTTTCCATATAGTAATTAGATAAGGTCCATCTTAATTAGAGGAAGGTTGGACCTTCAAAGTTCTTGATTAGTGAATTATGGCATTTTGGTTCACTACTCATGAATTACTGTTAGGCCCTAATGAGCAGTCACCTGCAAACTTGTATGGATAATCGAATTGGCTTCAAAAACTACTAGAAAATAATGGCTAAAATATGATTGCCTTATTTTTTTTCTTGTGCATTTAATTTGATTTGGAGTTTTTGAATTTAGGAAAAATGCATGCTCCTATGCGACAATCAAAGTAAAAGTAGTGAATGAATTGGGTACTCATGTTTGAGAATTGTCTCGCAATTAAAAGTACAATTATACAATCTGTAGTGTGTGAAGTGAAGACATACACAAAAAAATGAAGTAAATTTATTACATTCAAGAGCTATTTTCGTTTCTTCTGTGCATTTGCAACTCTATGGAAGATAATATCTTTTACTATTTGGACAGGTATTCGGTTTGATGCATTACATGTTTATAGGTTTCAAGATGCCATTCTAGGGAAGATAATATCTTTTACTGCTTCCTTGAAGATAAAACAAGTTTTATTCATTTATTTACATGTGCCAATTGGTATGTGCTTGAACTATAGGTTTTGCTTAATGTAATAAGTATAAAATATAATAAAATGTCCTCAAACTAGTTTTATACGCAATTTGAGACTAATTACCATTTGAATTATGATAGAATCATAAATGAGGAGCTCTTTTAATTTGATTTTCTCTATACTAAGGCTCGAACTTGAGACCTATGGTGAAGGGTTATTGAGTCCCATCCATTCAACCCAACCTTCAATGGGTTGGACTTCTTGCTTGTAAAGGCTCTATGGAAGTACGCCAATGGGAAAATTCCTATAATTGGCGTGCATGCTTATACTAAGGTGTGAGAATAGCCTCAAAAACACATAAGAAAGCCTTTCTCCTCCTTTATTGAGTGCTCCACCTCAAAAATTAATTGATAGAAAAGGTTTTTGTGACAAGGTAATTGGGTTCTATGATGCAAAGTGACATAAATTTTTTTTGTATTTCTTATATTTCTTTTTGGAAAAGTATGTGACAAGAGAATTTGCCTCACAATAATTTCTTGTATTTATAATTAAATTATTTATGTAGGTTTTTTTTGTATTTAGAAATCTTGTTGTTAACATAAAATATGAATATTATAATGATTTTTTTATTTAAAGGTATGATTTTTTTAGTGAATTATGAATATTATATTTTTAGTAATAAAACCCAATATTGTAAACTAAAGTTTTAGTTGAAGATTTTGTTTGTAGCAACAAATTTAAATGTGGTTATAGTGTATTTTTTTATTGTTAAAATAACTACATAGAAACAAATATTGTTACTACAGATAACTATTAGCAACAAAAAAAAATATTGTTATTAAAACTTAAAATTTTTGTTACTTAAAGTTAAATTTTGTATCAAATTAATTTGTTCTTAAAATAAACCTTTTTAGGAACGAAGTAATTCATTGCTATAAATATTTTTCAAAAATAAAAAAAACTTGTTGCTTAAAACGTTTCTAGCAAAAAAATAAAGTATTTATTACTAATATAAAATAATTACACACTAATAGCCATAAATTTGGCAACAATTTTTTTATTGTTAAAACATTTCACTTGTTAGATGAAAGTATGTTTGAATAGAAAATAATTGTTCTACATAAGAAATATGAGCAAAAGTTACTAAAAATAAAAACAAAATAATAGAGTGACTTGGATTGAAAAGTTAGAGAGTGTGGGTCCAAAGTTGAGTTGCAAAGTGTGATTCAAACAATTTCTAAATAATTTTATTTTTTTAAAATTTAATTGATATCAACTTTTACACAGTTAGTAACAAACATAGAAATAGTTTTTAACTATTTTTGAACTGTCTAAAAAGCTAAACCATTAAAAAAAATGTCTTTTCAGTTTATATAAATAATATTTTGTTTTAGACTTATATATTAAGTTTTTTCCTACAAGTTCAAAAATTAGGATTTCACTCTAACAAAAGTCAATTTGTAGTGCTTCGATATGATTTGGGAATCGTATTATGGGAAACAATATTCAATTTATCTTCAAGCATAAGAGAAGAGACAAAATATCGTCTTAGGACAATGGATCTACAAGATTCAATCGATTGATTTTTTTTTCCTTTTCTTATTATCATTGTCATTTTTTCAATTTTTATTGGTGTTATTAAATTTGAAATCTCGTATTGTACTATTGTAACAATCTAACACATTAATATTTCCTGTTATAGCTCATTTTCATTCTAAAGCATTGATGTACCATTACACTTGGTTGACAAATTCTGCAACCTTGACTACTCAACTAATTGTAAGCACTTCAAATTTGAAAGATGAGAGAGTTGAAAATTTTAATGGTCTAGACTTCAAGAGATGACAACATAAGATGATATTTTGGTTGACCACAATGAATTCAGCAAATGTAATGACAAAAGAGTTCCCTAACATAGATGAAGATCCAACGACCAAGGAGATATTGATGATAATTGAGGCATGAAAATAGTTTGATTTCATGTGTAGAAATTACATTGTAAATAGTTTAGATGATACACTTTATGATGTGTATTCAAAATGTTAAACTACAAGGGTGTGTGGGATTTACTTGAGAAATAAAATATAGAATAGAAGATGTTAGAGCTAAGAAGTTTGCAGCTAGAAAAGTTTTTAAGTACACTATGGTTGATCCAAAATCTGTGATCAAACAAGTGGAAGAACTATAGGTGTTGATTCATGAACTCTATGAAGAGGGGCACATAGTTAAGAACACTTTGAAATGGGTGGGATTATAGAGGTTGCCATCATGCAATGATTTTAAATTTTATTCAAACATAAAAACGCAAAGAGATGTCTATTGAAGACTTGATATTTAGACTTTGGGTTGAAGTAGATCATAGAAAGGGGGACAAAGTTCATACCTCTGCCAATGATGCCAAGACAAATAGGATTGTAGAATAAATAAATAAGCTGAAGTTTTATAAAAAGAAAGATAAGAAAGAGGTGAAGAAAACAACAAACCAATTGGCATTGAAAGGGAAAAAGTCCAGAAGAATCAAAGGAAGTTGTTGGGTTTGTGAAAGGAATGTGCATAAGGCTTAAGAATATGGTCACTGTAAAGATCTGTATTTTGGAAATTCAAGTTAGTATAACTAAGCAAATATTGTAGACATAGATGAAAATCTTGTTGCTATTGTATTTGAAGTTGGTTTTTTTATCATAAAGGTTGATGAATAGATATGAGAGTTGCAAGGCACATATGCAGTGACAAGAATTTATTCTCTAAGTATAGTTCAATCAATAGCAAAGAAAAACGCTACATGGGAAACTCTTCCTTTTCAATGGCTCAAGGAAAAGGAAACATTAAGCTTAAATTCACTTCTATAGAAGTTATAACTTCGATTGATGTTTTACATATACTCAAAATAAGAAAGAATTTAGTTTATGGCCTTTTACTTAGTGAGAAAGGATTTAAACTTGTGGTTGAGTAAACAAATTTATCTCAACCAAGGGTGCAATGTATGTGAGAAAAAGGTACTTCGCTAATGGTTTATCAAATTAAATGTAATGGTTACTAATGTTAATACTAAGAATAAGGATTATGTTTATATTATTGATATATCACATGTTAGAATAGCAATATACATTTCAAATCTATATTTAGAATGGTTAATTTTGAATTATTACCTAAGTTTAATGTTAATACAAAACATAAATTTGAGATATGTACATAATCAAAGTTTGCTAGGCAACACTTTAAATATGTTCTCAAAAGATCAAATGAACTTCTTTGTTTGATCTACAATGACCTATGTTATTTTAAGTCCATACAAGAGGTGGGAAGATTTACTATACAAAATTTATTGATGATTGTAGTAAATATTATTATGTCTATTTGATTAAAATAAAGATGAGGCCTTAGATATGTTCAAAACATACATGACAAAAATTAAAAGCCAATTGAACAAGAACCATTAAGTCATAAGAATATAAATCTAACTTATTTTCTAAATTTTGTGCCACACATGGATACATCAAACTATAACACGTTATTGAAATCAACGAAATGGCATAGTAGAAAAAAAATAGAAGTTTTAACAATATGATTAATTACTTGTTAATTAGTTTTAGATTACCACATAGTTTGTGGGATGAAGCATTACTCACTACCAATCATATATTGAAGGTGATTCTTTTTAAGAAAATCAATAAATCCCCTTTCGAAGTCTAAAAAAAAAAATAGAAAACTCACTTACAAAAACTTGGAAGTGTGAGATTATCTAGGTAAAGTCTAAGTGCCTTTGCCTAAAAGGACTAAATTGGGACCAAAAATTGTTGATTATGTGTTTATAGGCTTTGCTCAAAATAATGCGACATATAGGTTTTTAGTGATAAAGTATGATATTAATATTCATGAAAATACAATTGTTGACTCTATTGATGCTGAAGTTTTTGAAGGAATATTTCCTTATAAAGAATATAAATAGGGTTTTTCAAGAAAAATGACTTATGAAGAAAGTCTAGAAAAAACATCTACCACAAAGGTTTGAAAAGAAGATCAAGAATCATTTGCTACATAAGTTAAAGAATAGGATCAAGAACCAATAAGAGGAAAAAGTCTAAAACTACAAAAGAATTTGGGACCAAACTTTATAAGTTTCTTAACTAAAAATGAACCACAAACTTAGAAGAAATTTATTTCTTCATCAGATGCTCTTTTATGTAAAAAAGCTATCAACAGTGAAGTTGAATCCTATAACACCCCGACCCTCAAATCCTATCGCATACGTCGCTGACTGAGCATCTTTGTCTCTCACCTTGAGACGGAATCACGTCGAGCGATGTGGTCAATCCTGTTTTCAATATTCAAGAACCATGACGTTATTTATGTTCTTTTCTTTCTCAAACCGTTCCAATAAAATATTAGAGTGCAAAAACATATACAATACTATCAAGCGCGATTTAAAAAAGGGATGACATGTATAAAAACAATAACATGATTAAACTCTAAGATAAATAAAATACTCAAACCCTGTGCTTGAGTTCAAAGAGTTAAATAAGCAGTACCTGGCCCCATGGCCGAAATCAATGATTAAAATGACCAAATTGGTGGATAGCGAGTATGCTACTCCTACACAACCTCAACAGTAAGGTGTATCATGACCACAAAATCTAGCTCCTCACTTGACAACATAAGTGTCTCCAAGGGTTACCTAAAAAGAGATCAGTGGGGGTGAGTTCAAGAGCTTAGTGGATCTTATGTAAAGCATCTCGAGCATTATAATAGTCAAAATACAAAAATACAAACACTTATAATGCATTAAGTGTTTCAATAATTCAATTATTTAAGTTAACGTTAAGATCAAAATGATTTCTTCTTCAACATTCCAACTTAGGTTCAGAGTATTCAATGTAAGACCCAAAGGCCCATTAGACACTTGGAACCCTTTCTCCGGGTTGATGTCTCACTTGATCATCAAACCAGGGAGTGAAGTCTTACTTAGACTCACATTCCCATTTCAACAGAGACCCGCTTAGGGCTAAGAATACTCATGATGATGCCAAACCTGACTGCAGAACACCAGAAACCCTCTGGAATGTTACAACCACTCCCAATCCCTAAATGGAAGTGGGATAACATTTCCATGGACTTCGTTAGTGGTTTACCCAGGAACCAAAAAGGAGAAGACACTATTTGGGTGATAGTGGATCGTCTCACCAAAGTGGCCCACTTCTTGCTAATCAAATCCACAGACCAAGTTAGCAAGCTAGGAGAAGTCTATATGAAAGAAATCGTTAGACTGCATGGTGTACCCAAGTCTATTGTGTCTAACAGAGACTCTCACTTCACTTCATAGTTCTGGCAGAGTCTACAGGAGGAGATGGGTACTAAGCTCACCATGAGTACAACCTTTCACCCTCAGACGGATGGTCAGTCTGAGAGAGTTATATAGATTTTGGAAGATATGTTGAGGGCTTGCATTCTAGACTTTAAGGGGAATTAGAGCAAGTACTTGCACTTGGCAGATTTTGCCTATAACAACAATTATCAGGCAAGCATAAAAATGGCTCCATTCGAAGCTCTTTATGGAAGACCCTGCAGATCACCTACCTGTTGGGCTGAACTTGAAAATCAAGTATTAACTAGGCTAGACATGGTGGAAGAAACGAGCAACCAGGTCAAGTTAATACAAAAGAGATTGATTACTACGCTGAGTCGTCAAAAGAGTTATGTAGACAAAAGGAGAAGACCATTAGAGTTTCAAGTTGGGGACAAAGTATTCCTGAGAGTCAGTCCTCAGAAGGGTATTAAAAGATTCAGATTCAAAGGGAAGTTATCTCCGATGTTTGTAAGACCCTTTGAAATACTTAGAAGAATCAGAGGATGTGCTTATGAGTTGGATCTACCAAACTGGATGAATTCAGCACATAACGTATTCCATGTATCCATGTTGAGGAAATACGAACCTGACCCCTCTCACATCATTCACTAGGAGGAAGTGAATATTCAAGATGATGCTACCTACGATGAAACAGCAGTCAGAATCCTTGACCATAAGGTACAGAGTCTAAGAGCAAAGGATATCCCATTAGTGAAGGTGTTGTGGAAACACCACAGGGTCGAAGAAGCCACATGGGAACTTGAAAGCGAGATGAAGACCAAGTATCTGCATCTATTCATAAGGAATACCTAAATATGTACAAATTTCGAGGACAAAATTTTTTCTAAGGAGGGTAGGTTGTAACATCCTGAAAAATTCATTTGAAAATTGAATTTTTACTTAGAAAATTATATAGAATTGACGAATGAGAATTTTGGCAAGTCCTAGTTACCAAAATGAGGGATAAAAATCAATTTAAGGGATTTTTGGAAGAAAAAATATGATTATAATGCATAAAATGGGATATCATAGCCAAAAATACAAGGATATATGTATTTTTTGATGAAAACAGGATTAGAAAGACAATTGGGATCGAGATTTGAAAAAAAATCCTAAAAGAAAGCAAGAAATTGGGTTGAAAATTTAAAAACAAACTCAAAATGCTGTGAATTGTAGATCTGGAATCTGATCTCATCATTCGACGGCCAAGATCAGATCTGCATGTACACACGAGAGCACCGAATCAGAAAGATCGAACGGCCAGAGATTCGCGTGCGTAACTCGAGGAAGATCAAGCGGCCAGAACGAGATTTGTTGATCGCGAAATCGGATCTACACACTAAGATCGAGGATCATCCGACGGTCGAGATCAAAGCCGCGTGATTAGATCGCGAACATTGATGCGCTCAAGGATCATCGGACGATTCAGATCAAAGCAGTTTTGATTAAGATCACGATCGTTAATGCGTTCGAGGAAATCCAACAGCTGTGATCAAAAATTCGAATTCTGTTGATTTATCTGAGATTAATCCAACAGTTCTAATCAGATCCGAACGCATGTCTTGAAGAAAATTTGAGGAACCAAATAAAACCCAAAATTTAAATTACGAAAATTATCGAAAAATTAACAAAAAATATGAAAAAATTTCAAAAACTTTGAAAATAGTTTCTAAATTTCGAAAAATATTTCTAAAATTCGAAAAAATTCTTAAAAATACTCATTTTGCTCCAAAAATTAGAATGTACAAAATTAGGTAGAATTAGGATGTTTTATTCATAGAAGGACACAAAACTTTCTAATTTTCTCCCTTTGAAAACCTATATAAACCCCTCTAGGCTCATAATTTCATTCATTCCAAAAAATAAGAGTTGAATGCACATCTTTCTCTAAGCCTTCTTCTTGGCACTTTTTCCTATCTTTCCCTTCTTGTGGGTGTAAGAAGTTCTTCTCTCGAATTTGAAAAATTAAGTTGGGCGATCTTCATTGGCACTAGTACGCGAGGAGAATTGCTGCCAAAATTTTGGAAGAAAAGCGTCACAAGGTGGAAGCAATTTCTAGAACATCTTTCTTTTCTTATTTGAATTCATGGTATGTTCATTGTTGTGTGTTTTTCACTAAATTCAAAGATTTTCAACTTCAGTTCTAGAATTTTAAATGTTTATTTCAATATTTCAGTTTTGATTCATGTTTGAGCAATCATATCATCCATGCCATGTTACTATCATGCTTAGGCTTTTAAAATTAAAGTATGATGCTTGTTTTATGAGTGTATCATGAATTGACTATGTATATTCTGAATTTTAGTTTGATTTCATATTTTGAAGTTTATTTTATGAGATCATGATGTGAGAATTAATCAAATACGATGGAGATAATAACCACGTACCATCATAGTGGTCATGACATCACTATGGATGTTCTTTTCATATGATTAGTTCATGTGGTTTTAAGACCAAAGTACTTGGTTGGTGGGTAAGTTTCCTTGAAGTCCAAAAATCCAATGAAATTGGCTAAGAAGAGTTATATTTCACTCTAAGGAGGTATTTGTTAAGAACATCAACAGCTTAAAAACCTTTTTGGTCTAAGACTCGACTTAAACAAATTGTTGTTTGAAATGCCTAATGATTGCAAGCGTTTAAATTATGATTGTGTTATGAGTTTAAATATGAAAGATGGTTGTTCGAAAAGGATCCACTGGGCTATCTTTTCACTCTTCCTTTCTTATTTTTCAGGAACATGAACCCATGGAGCAGTTGATTATAGATAGTTCTTAGAAAGTGTTTACAGTATTTTTGTTTTGAATTTTTAGGACATGTTGCCCATAGTTTTTATGCTTTTCTACTGAAAAGTATTTTGAAGACTTCCGCTATAATTATTAGTTTTTTTTAAGAGTTTAGTACTCTCAATTTCTATTATGAATAAAATAATTTGAATTTCTTTATCTCTTTTAATTTGCCTTGATTTTATTGAAAGTTTTGTATTCTTGAATTTTGTACAAAGGCATGAGATATTGAAAAGAAAAGAACAAGTGTGTGTCGCTTGTAATGTAGCATCGGCCCGACCCGCCGTTTTATTAAGTCTACTTTCAAGAGAACGGTGGCAATGTACACTGCTTAAAAGACACTGGGTTGGGGTGTTTACAGTGAACAATTCATCATGCTTATAGTCACATTAAGACATACTATTCATTACATTGCATGCATAACATGGATTCTAAACTGTAATAAACATTCATACAAGGTATGGCATGCTATGAATCCATAAAAGGGCAACCAGGTATTCATATGAGGCACATACATTCCTAGCATGCTTCTACACAATAAATAATGGTAAACATAGAACCATATTTCATATTCAAACCAAAGTAATGCTAAAGAGTTTTAGGTAGTCATTCCCACCTATTATTACACTCTTCACGTTCTAACTCTTACCTCAGTGATTACAAATTCTCAACCTCGTAGTTTAACATGCAAATCCTCATTAGTTTAAGTATTCACACTATTCTTAACTCGTAAAATCATTATTAAGTGATCCACATGATGTATATAATATGCAAATAGGTCATAACTGTCAAATACTATGGTGGTTTGGGCAAGAAAGTCGAAACTTTCGTCAAATACTATGGTGGTTTGGGCAAGAAAGTCGAAATTTTCGTCATTATCGTAGTATTTGAGGTTGTCATCGTAGCAATAAATTGTACTATTTGTGCGTTTCTTATTTCTTCTTGGACGGACTTTATGCATTGTTCTTAGGATCTAAAAATACGTATTTAAATGGATAAAAGGCTTTTGTACCTAGGTTATGTTCGTTTGCTTCACCACAACGTCTCAAATGGCAGTTCAAGGTTCTATGGTGTATAGAGAATGAAAATAGTGTTTAGTAGTCATTACAGTATTTGGAATAGATAATAGTAAGGAACTTAGACAATGACAGTTCATACCTTACAACATGTTTTGGCACGGATCTAGGGTTCTACTATGAGACTACAATTTTTTTGTACAATTTTTTTCCTTAACAATGCTTGTGGGATCGCAAGGAAAGGTGGAATGGTGTGGACTGGACTTAGGAGACGTGTGTGAGAATGAAAAGATCGACTATCAGCGTTAGGGTTCTATTCTGAGAGGATTGTGCACGACCACAAAATGAACAATGAACATTAGGATTTTTGCACATATTATAATATTAGACAAATCAATGGCTAAACTTCCATTTCTGGTTTTCAATTGCAAGATTGCAATCTTTGGTCTAAGGATTGCCATCTTAACATTGCTCCTAATCACAGGACTGCAATCTAGGACTGAGATCCCCATCCTTGCCAGGATTTTCATGAATTTTTATCACAACAGCGTAGTCCTCCTAACCCAAGACTGTGGCCTTCATGCAAACTATTTTCTCATGGAAATTGAAATATAGGATCGCAGTCTCCACACAAGATTGCAGTCCCGCGAAAACACCCCCCTCTTTGGCACTAGACCACGGTCTCAATTTTGGGAATCACGGTCCTGACCCCTTTTTTCGTCTGTTCATTTATCTTTGTTTCTAAAACTTGGGTTATTACAGATCCATTTTAAGTAATCATACATGAGAATTAGTTAAATTTACCACTTGGTATTAAACGAATTGGTTATAATTGGATTTTTATGAAAAAACTAAAGGCCAATAGAAATATTGATAAATAGAAGGCACCCTTGGTTGCTTGTAACGAGCCTCAGTTTGGTTAATCAATTTCATGCATTCAATGTATTTTTTTTGGAATTAACAAACAATTTTTAAGCCAATTTTACAAAAACTAGGAAAAAGTAAATAAATAAATACTAAAATAAATGGGTGAATATATATATATATATATATATGTATAACAAGAAAAAAAGGAGAAAAAGGAGAAGGAAAAAATGGAGGAAGGAAACCTAAAAAAGAAAAAAATAATGGGTTTGCAGGGCCCTGAACCCAGGCGTACAAGCCAGGCTCGTTGAGTTTAATGGCGCATGAGCCTCAGTTCTTGTAGGTCACAAAAAAACATGGGCCCAAAGGCCCATGCATGCCAAACAAGTGCATAGGCCACTCGGCTTGTGCAGGCCAAATTTGGCACTGGCGGCCCATGTGCCTTTCTTTTCTCTCTCTCTTCCCATGGCTTTCTTTCCTTATGTTTTAAATCTATGGGTGCACATGGTTTTGATAAACCATCTTCTCCTTCTTCTAGCTTTCTCCCCACCTAACAAAAACCAGAGAGTAAGCCACCATTTCAAAGCTTGAAGTCCCCTCTTGAAGATTTCATCCTTGCCTCATCAAATCGCATAGCCATTGAAGGAAAAAACGATGTCCATACCATGATGATAACATAGTTAAGACTCAAAGGAGATGGTGACCATAGCAAGTCCAAGTTTTGGCAAGGCACATGAGGGTGGTTTATGAGCAAATAGTTGAGGTAAAACCTTCCTTTCCCATCTTTATTATGTAGGCTTCAAGTTCAAAGTGTTAGAAAATGAAAATTAAGCTTGTGTTATGATTTACAAGGTGCCAATGTGGGTAAGTTGAAAGTTGTTATAGTAGCATATGGTCTTGGAGGCAACTTTGGGACGAGTTTTGAGAGGCTTAGAGTAATTCATTCGACCTCAAATTTGGAGTTCATGATTTTGGTACTTAGGGCTACAAGAAGGTATAGATTTGGTTCCATAATCTTCTGTGGTTATGATTTACTATGCATGCCAAATTGCCTTGTCATTTAGGTGTTCCGACATTTAGAAAAATTCTTGGTTTGTTGAAAATGCATGCCATGTGTTTGATGAAAAGTATGAGTGAGATTTTGGCCATTCAATCTTCTTAATCTTACTAATTTGAATGGATTTTGAGAGGGAATGTTTCTATGATCAAAAAGAATGAATAGGTCTAGGAAATAGCCTTTAAATTAAAGATTTAATGGGAGAAAATAATGCTTGAAAATCATAAAATTTCATGAACTTAGGGTACGTATTCCACGACTAAAACTTTGGAGAGCCAATTGATTGACCACACCTTGCTATTTTAAGTTGAAATTTGGTGTACACCTTTCTGGATATTCCAAAATGAATATGGTTAAGTGGGTCAATTCATGCAAAATGTGACTGCCTGCAGCATGAAATTCAAGATTCGAAGGGGGCTGATAATCCACTTAAAACCCTTACTACATAAAATTTTGAAAATTTCAAACTAAAATTATGGTAAATATTTAAGAAGTTTAATTCAAATTTGGAAATATTTGTATGCATCCAATGCACGGTTTGATCACAAAAAGTTCGTGAAATCTATCGCACAATAGCGACTATGAAGTTTGAAATTTAACAAGTATGGGGATTTTGAACAATTTTATCGCATGTTGACCTAATTTGACCAAATTGACCCCATGATTGACTGAATTTGACCAAATTGGCTATGTTGACCGAATTTGACCAAAATTGGCTATGTTGGCCAATTTTGACTAAGTTTGACTAGTTGTCCAAGTTTGTCCAACTAACCGATAGTTAACCAAGTCAAATCTAAGTTGGTTGAGAGCGGTTAGAGTCTGTAAAGCTAAAATTGATTCATGTTTCGCAAAGAAACTAAATTTGGGTTTAAATAACATAGATACAAGTGTAGATTGCAGGATTGGGCCAAGTAACGAGACACCAGCATGCAACACTCGAGGTGATTGGTTTATTTTAGATGTTACTTTAACTTGTATTCTTTACATAAAATATGAATAAAATTGCAAGGGTTGAATGGTTTCATCTGATTTGAGCTAAATCAAATTGGTTTTGAGGTATATATAGATGTACACCATTAATGAGATCATGGGCTCGAGGTCCGAGCGCGGGGTCAAGGTACATGATGTGATTGGAATAAACTCGAGGTTCCAAAAACAAGGCTAGGGCATATGATTAGTGTACCTAGCTTCTTACCTGCTCGAGTAACAACATATGAGGACCAAGCATGGGGTTAGCATATTTGAAGAATACACCTAGCTCATGATCCACTCAAGTGGCTGGTACGCCTGACTCATGATCTGCTCGAGTGATGACCATAGTGTTGAAGTTGATGATTTGAAATCCTAGTCTTAATATCGTCTTCAACTAGCATGAATTCAAAATTGTTTTTTCTGTTGCATTATTTACAATTGTTTTCTCTACATGCCATGTCCTCAAGCGTTGTTTCATTATTACTATTCATGCATACATGCATTATTTTTGGAATATTGGTTACAGGTGATATGCTAGATTTACTACTCATTAAGACATTGTTGTAATTTAGGCTCACTACTCTATTGCTAACATCTTAGGTCCATCGATGATTGATAAAGGGAATGGTCTTGTAATCACCTAGTTCCCTTCAAGGTCCCCCTGCTATTTTGTTAAATTTTGCTATAGGTTGGTCACTTGAGTAGATGTAACTTATAGTCAAATTGTATTTTTGGAGCAAGATAGCGTGTAATCTCTAACGACAACTTTTTTTAGTGTTTGAAAAAGGTGGTACCTGCTTGTAGACTAAATAATAATATTTCATTTGTTTTTGTACTTCATAGAATGAATGCTTAAATTACTTTGATGTCACTTGTTTTCGGATTTAGAAAGGCTTAACAGTGATTAGGCGAACTTAACTCGATGAGTGGGTTCATCAAGTCACTATGTTTGTCAGGTTGCCCTTTAATCTACGGAAGGGGTTTTGATAGTGTTGGAATCAAAACCTAGGTTCAACATTGGAAAACACTGATAAATTAAGAATCTAGGTGATTGGGAAAGTGAACAAAACCCCAAACTTAAAAAAAGAGGGGAAAGAATAATAATAAAATGTGTTTTGAACATAATGTACAATATTAATAAGTGTTTAGGCTTGGGTCTATTTTAAATGGATGAATAACCAATAATTCAATTTGAAATGCCAATAAAGATACCACCAAGGCGGGTAGACCACCACTCACATGGGGTAAACCATTACTTATGTGTGGGGAGCAGACAACACCACCACCTTCCTAGCCTGAGACTAAGATGGACCCGTCACAGAGGCTCCAGGCCATGTTCCATGCACAGACCGCCCTACTTCATCAACGTTAAGACTACTTTGAGCTCAAGAGACATAGAGAGGAGTCGTCCATGTCAATACGACCTTCTATTCTTGCTAGACCCCTAGTGTTAGCCACTCCACCTATTGTGCCCCCATTGCCTACTCTACTTGCACCACCAACTTCAGAGCCACTAGTTGAGGCTATAGTAGCTCTAGTTGCTCCTACTTAAGATGGATAGAGAGATGAGAGAGCCCATGCCTGGCTCCTTAAGAGCATTATGGACTTACGATTGGCTGCTTAATATGGAGAAGAACATTGATACGTTGCAATTATCTGAGCCAAATCAGGTTTTATTCTCAACCCATATGTTGGAAAGCGAGGCTGCTAGATGGTGGTGATCTACCAAGAGCATAGAGTCTGATCACCTCTTGGGCCAAGTTTAGAGAGCTTTTCCTTGAGGCTTATGTTCTAGAAGTTGAGTGGGAATGAAGCAAATAGCATTTTTTAGCTTGCACCAGGGGACCATGATAGTGAGAGAGTATACACATTGGTTCCTACAGGTGGAGGCATATGCACCTGGATTGATAGCTAATCATAAAGAAAAAGTTGGATTTTACCCACAAGGACTGAGGGTTATTATCAAGCGGACAACTTCCACATCCAATGCTCAAACCCTAGAAGAGATTCTGAAGGAGGCTCTACAGTATGAAATGGATGGATTGGATGAGCGCCCAAGATTTTTATTGTAACAGGTAGTAATCCTTAGTCATAGCCAAAGTAGTAGACATAGTTGTAGACTCAACCATCATATAGAGGTGGATCTGGAGATTATTGGGGCCATGGTCGTCACCAAAGGCATAGAAAGAGGAAGTTTTTTGATGGACAGTCAAGCACTACTCCTAGTCAGATCATCACGATGGCAGTTGTACTTGCAACCACTCTTGTTTTGCCACAGCCACTAATAGAGCAGCAAAGTACATTTTATGGGGGCCAAGCAAAGGCCATGGGTAGAATTAGAGTAAGCAAGGTAGATAGAAGCTGCCCCTTACATGTTCTCAGTGTAGACATGTTGGACAAAAGAGGTCCGAGTGTCTAATTCATGCAATAGGTCTCAATTCTTATACCCCAGCCATCATTAGATAAAACATTGGCCATCACCTAGCTCGACCTAGACTCAACGAGGACCTGGGTGGAAGGTACTGCCTCACTCTATGATTCATCTATGTTCAAATCAATGTTGGTTTTACGTTGTTTTTTATTTCTAGATGTGTTTTGGATAGATTGAGACTTAAACCAATTAGGGTTCCCACTTTGTTGATGTTGAATACTACTACCAAGGAACGTATTTACCCCAACATGATATATGAGGGGTGTGTGCTTAAATTGGGGGACTTGAGTTTGATTCCATAATCAGGATGGATTAGCTAATTGTGTATCACGCATATGTTGATTGCCTTGCCAAGAGGGTTGTGTTTCAGATTCTAGGACAACCCATTATTGGCTTTCAGTGTAAGGCTTCAGATAAACAAAGTACTCATGGTAGATTGGTGACACAACATGATATTGATACTCTAGCTAGTTTGGCCACCATAAATGAGGAATCTTCATGATTGAGTATTAATGAGATTTATGTTGCAAAAGATTTTTTTGATGTGTTCCCCTAAGGATCTACCTGGCTTGCCCCCTAAATGGGAGATTGACTTCATTATCGACATCATTCCAAGGACACAACCAGTGTTGATTCTTCTTTCCTGCATGACACCTCTTTACTACATGACACCTAAGGAATTAAAGAGTTGAAGGCACAACTAGAGGAGTTGTTGGATAAGGATTTCATTACCCCTAGCGTGTCACCTTAGGGTTGTAATATCCCACATCGATTCAACTCTTGGGGGATTCGTGGGCTAAGAACAAAACCATGCACTCAGTCAGTGGTGGCTAAGGTGGGGACAATATTGTCACAATGTGCTTGGGTTGTTACAAATTGTATTAGAGCCACTTTGTGTGTACTAGAAGTGTGAATCTAGAAGACGAGATTGCTCCCAAGGGGTGTGGATTGTAATATCCCACATCGATCCAACTCCAAGAGGATTCCTGGGCTAAATGTGCATTCGAAGGTGTCTCATTGTGTCGAGTGATTTTGGAAGACTTGAGTTCGAGCCTTGCCAAGAACAAAACCTTGCACCCAGTCAGTGGTGGCTAAGGTAGGGACAATATTATCACAGTGGGTCGGGGTTGTTACAAAGGTGCTCCGATATTATTTGATAAGAAGAATGAAGAGAGTTTTTGCTTATGCACCGACTGATGTTAGGTGAAAAAGATGACGATCAAGAATAAGTACTCTCTTCCACATATTAACAACTTATTTGATCAGCTTAGGGGTGTCAATGTGTTTTCGAAAACTGATTTGAGATCTAGGTACCATCAGTTGAGAGTTAGTAAAGAAGATGTACTGAAGATTACATTCTGCACTCGATATGGGCACTACGAGTTCTTAGTCAGGTCGTTTGACATGACAAATGCCCCTGCTATGTTTATGGACTTTATACAGAGAGTGTTTTGGCAATGCCTCGATTCCATTGTGATTATCTTCATTGATGATATATTGATCTATTCAAGGTCTCATGAGAAGCATGCCGAGCACTTGAGGATTGCACTTCAGACTTTGAGGAAGCATAGATTGTATGCTAATTTAAGTAAGTATGAGTTTTGATTGACAAAGGTTCAATTTCTAGGTCATGTGATTAGAGCTAAGGGTATTTTTATTAACCTTATTAAGGTCAAGGTGATTATCAGCTGGCTAAGACCTACCACAATGACTGAGATCCATAGTTTTGTGGGTCTAACAAGCTTTTATAGCAGTTTTGTCCAAAACTTTTTGAGGATTATAGCTCTGATGACAAAGCTAACTAAGAAAG
Source organism: Tinospora cordifolia (assembly GCA_030144865.1). Taxonomy (NCBI): domain Eukaryota; kingdom Viridiplantae; phylum Streptophyta; class Magnoliopsida; order Ranunculales; family Menispermaceae; genus Tinospora; species Tinospora cordifolia. Next base: position 4,610 of record JAJIYU010003143.1, on the reverse strand, counting down.
ATGCTCCCTTTGTGTGGACTTTTGAGTGCAAGAATGTCTTTCTTGAGTTTAAATGAAATTGACATCAGTTCTAGTGCTAATGTTGCCAGAATCAGGTTTAGAGTTGACTTTATACACTGATGCATCGCAGAGTTATCGCTTTTGCTTCACAAAAATTTAAAGTTCATGAGAGAAACTACCTTGTACATAACCTAAAGTTAGTAGCAATAATATTTGTGCTCAAGATATGGCAACATTATCTCTATAGCAAAAAATTTACGGTCTATTTAGATCACAAGAGCCTTAGATATTTATTCTCATAGAAGGATTTGAATATGAAACAGAGGTGATAGATGGAGCTTTTAAAGGATTATGACTTCACTATCAAGTACCATGTGGGAAAGGCTAACATGGTGGCTAATGCTTTGAGTCAAAAATGGGTCGAGACTTCATCTATGTCTAAGCATATGTCTCATGAGTGGAGGATGATTGATTTTGCCACAATTATGAGTATCCATATGTCATCTTCTGAGACTAGAGTCAGTACACAAATTAGAGCCTAGCCGGTCCTGGTTTAGAAGATCACAGAGGGACAACATCGTGCTGTGGACTATGATATGTTCAAGGCATGGGTAGAAGACACTTCTCGTGAAGAGTGGTCATTTGATTCATGGGTGCACTGAGGTTCAGGGGACGACTATGAGTATCAGATGTGCTAGCCTAAGATGTAGTGTGCTCGAGGAGCTACACCGATCAAGATACGTTGTTCATCCAAGTGCTAAGATGCTAAACACACATATTGGTGGAGTTTTCATCCAGAGATGCGATACATGCTAGCAAGCTAAGACAGAACACTAAGAACTCAGTGGATTTTTATAGCCCTTACCTATACCAGAGTGGAAATGGGAACACATCACTCTAGACTTTGTTACAAGAGTACTCCATACACAACAAAGGGATGAAGCTATTTTGATAATTGTAGATCATTTGATGAAGTTAGCCAATTTTCTCCTAATGCATACCAAGGATTTAATGGAGTAGTTGAGTTGTTTTTACATTAAAGACATTATGAGGCTTCGTGGGGTCTCCTTATCCATCGTGTCAAATAGGACCCGAGGTTCACGGCTAATTTTGGTAGACATTACAAGTTTAATTGGGGATGAAGGTGAACATTAACACAACATTCCATTCGTAGACTGATGGTCAGTCTGAGCAAGTGACCTAGATTTTAGAAGATATATTGCAATCTTGAATTGTGAACTTTAGTTGTAGCTGGGAGGATCATTTAGCCTTGTGTGAGTTTGCTTACAATAAGAACTACTAGTCAAGCATTAGAATGAAACCATTTGAGGTGTTGTATGGCCAACCTTGTAGATCTCCTGCATGTTGGGTTGAGATTGGTAACAAAGTAGTATTGGGCCCTGCATTTATACAAGAGTAGAATGAGAAAATACAGAGGATTAAACAAAATCCAAAGGTCACTCAAGACCAATAGAAAAGTTATGCTAACAGCCGAAGGATAACCCTTGAGTTTGAGGTTAGCGACCATGTCTTCCTTAGTATTTTGCCTCTAAAGGGGCAAACACACTTCGAGGCTAACATTGCCGATGGGGAAATATCACTTTGATCCCTCACATACCATCAATTGGAACGTATTGAATTGCAAGAACATAGTACATATGATGAGATTCTCATGGTTATTATCGATCGAGCTGTGAAGAAGTTGTGCAACAAGGGCATACCAATGGTACGCGTGCGCTGGCAATTCCATGGCATTAAGCAGGATACATGGGAGAACAAAGATTTTATGATCCTACATTCTCATGAGTTGATGAGCGCTACTCCATAACTTGTATTATCAACACCTTTTTGTAAATTTAACAAATGAAATTTTCATAAGGGGTAAGCTGTAACAACCTTCAATTTGGTGTAATCAATTTCATGTATTCAATCGTATGTTTTTAGAATTAACAAAACAAATTTTAAGGCAATTTTACAAGAATTAGGAAAATGTAAATAAATAAATGACTAATGATAATAAAAATAAAATAAATGGGTGAGTATAAATATATAATAGTAGCAAAAAAAAAAACAAAAGGAGAAAAAGGAGAAAGAAAAAATACACAATAGGTTTGGGGAGCCCTAAGCCCAGGTGCATGGGCCAGACCAGTATAGGCCGAATAGCACATGGGCCTTGGCCCATGTGGGCCACAAAAAAAAAGTATTGGCTGAGATGCTCATACAAGCCAAATAGACGCACGTGCTGCTCTATTCGTGTGGGCCAAATAGGCACATATGGCACTCGGCCCGTGTGGGCCAAATTTGGTGCTGGGTAGCCCATGCACCTTCCTTTTCCCTCTTTGTTCCCATGGTTTTCTTCTCCTTTTGACTTTCTCTCATCCTTGCCTCATCAAATTGCATAGCCATTGAAGGAAAAATGATGTCCAAACCATGGTGTATAACATACTTGAAACTCAAAGGACATGGTGATCATAACAAGTTCGAGTTTTGGCAAGGCTCATAGAGGCAGTTTATGAGCAAATAGTTGAGGTAAAACCTTCTTTTCTCATCTTTGTTATATAGACTTCAAGTTCCAAGTAATAGGAAATCAAAACTAAGATTGTGTTATGATTCACAAGTTGCCAAAGTGGTTAGTTACAACCCAAGCTGTTATAGTAGCAGATGCTCCTAGTATATTGGGACCTTAGCCATCACCAACTTGGAAACCTCAAAAGCCTTGCCCACGCTGTCAGATATGTGGTAAAAATGGTCATATAGCTTCAGTTTGTTATCACCGACTGAACATGAATTATCAACCTCAACCTCATATATTTACACAAGCTTATTTACCCTTTGGGCCTCCAACCAATCCACAATAGATCAATGCCTTTTACAATTCGGCCAAGGCCTCACCATCAACTGTTGTAAATCCTACTTGGATTCTTGATTCAGGGGCCACACATCACCTTACACCAAACTTCAATGCACTGCAATAGCCAGTTCCATATCAAGGCTCCAATCTAGTCATAATTGGTGATGGTAATCTTCTTTCTATCTCAAACATGGGTGTTATTTCTCTTCCAACCTCCAAATCTCCTCTTACACTACATAATGTTCTGCACACCCCTTCCATTTCAAAACAGTTACTTAGTGTTTCAAAATAGTGTACTAATAATAACATTTTCATTGAATTTTATCCTGACCATTTTCTTGTGAAGAATCATCTGTCGAGGCAAGTTCTACTCTTAGGCCCAGTTGATCAAGGCCTCTACAAGCTTCTTGTCACTTCTAGCTGCACTCCTACTACTCTTTCTACATCAATTTCTCCTTCTCCCTAGGTCTGGCACTCTTGGTTGGGTCATCCATCTACTACAAGTTACAATAGTGTTTCAAATTTATCTTGTTCCATTCCTAGATCACACTGTTCTTTTTACATTTTGTAACTCGTGTCATGTTGCGAAGAGTTGTAGACTCTCTTTTCTTATTTCAAAGTCTAGAGCTAATAAACCATTTGCATTTGTTCATTCTGATTTATGGGGACTAGCCCCCATTCTGTCCATTATTGGTGCTCGTTATTTCCTCATTTTCATCAATGATTACTCTCGGTTTGTATGGATCTATTTACTTTGCACTAAAGATGAGGCTCTTAAATATTTTTTTGCAATTTAAAGCTATGGTTGAAAATCAATTTCATGCTTCCATTGAAGTATTGCAAAGTGATTGGGGTGGTGAATTTAGATCTATTTCTTCATCTCTTGTTGCTGCTGGTATACTTCATCACATATCTTTTGTCCATACACGCCTCAACAGAATGGTAGAATAGAGCGAAAAAATTGTCATATTGTGGAAATGGGTCTTACATTGCTGGCTCACACTTCTCTTCCTCTAAAATTTTGGTCTTATGCCTTTCTAACAGTAGTCTATCTAATTAATCGGCTTCCTACTCTTGTGTTTCATTTGGCTTCCCCATACTGGTCACTATATGCTAAGCATCCTACCTATGATCATCTTTGAACATTTGGTTGCCTATGCTATCCTTTTTCGAGGCCATACAATCAGCATAAATTGGAGTACAGATCAGTCCCATGTGTGTTCCTTGGATATAACAATTCTCACAAAGGGTATTTGTGTCTTGATCTCTCAACTGGTAGGTTGTATATTTCTAGGCATGCTATATTTAATGAAGAATTGTTACCCTTTCTTACAACATCAACTGATGTTCCTACTTCACCATCCAACGTCCCTGTTTGTATACCACAACTCAATGATAACTACCCTTCCTCCTCTGTTGCAACCAGTCCATCCCCAACTGTATCTCCATCTCATTCCCCTGTACCTATTGTATCTAGATTCTCTCCTGCTATTTTACCAACCTCACCCAATCATCTATCCCCTGCTACATCACCTGAACCTACACCTCTGCTGTTGACAACCCCGCAAGTGTACGAGATCGCAATAGTAATAATCGGTGAGACCGGATATCGTTCTCAGGGAACGTATAAAAATCAACTATCTAAAAACCCAATTTACTATCGATTTAAACTTTATTAAAGCTACAAATTCGATTGATTGAGAATTAGAATTAATCTTGTGAAAACAATCAAATATAAAATTGAAAAGTAAATTACTGA
>JAJIYU010003142.1:0-27692 GCA_030144865.1 Tinospora cordifolia | reverse complement strand
ATCGCAGTACTACATCCCAACACTGTGGTACCATGTCTGTGCCCACAATTTTGAGTTTTTAATCATAGTACCATAGTACTGGTAGTCAATACTATGGTACTCGTGCGAAACATTTTTTTCACACACCTAACGCATTACCGCGGTATTCGAAATGGGTACCACAGTAGTCATGCAGATTTCAATAATTTTTTTTTTGAGTATTCTCATACTTGGGTATTACAACCTAACCCCCTTAAAAGAATTTTGTCCTCGAAATTCAAAGTGATCACGTACCTGTACAATGCTCTATGGTCAGCTACTCCTAGTGAATAGGTTCAGGTACCTCTGCATTTCCTTTTCTAACTCCCATGTTGCCTCTTCCAGGTAATGGTGTCTCCACAAACCATTGATTAATGAGATATCTTTGGTTCTGAGACACTACACCTCACAATCCAGTATTCTAATGGTCGGTTCCTTGTAAGTCACATCATCTTGGAGATTGACATCCTCCCACTGTATAATGTGAGAGGGGTTTAGCTCATACGTCCATAGCATTAACACATGGAAAACGCTGTGGATTGAGGACATTCTATTTGGAAGGTCCAGCCCCTAGGAACATTCACCAACCCGTCTAATTATCTTGAATAGACTAATGAACCTTTGCGATAGTTTCCCTTTGATCCCAAAACATTTAATCCCCTACTGAGGGCTGATCCTCAAGAATACTCTATCACCCTCTTAAAGCTCTAAATGTCTTCTTCTTTTGTGTGCATAGCTCTTCTGCCAACTCTGAGCTGTGTTTAACCTCTTTTGGATTTGTTTCACATGTTCATTCATCTCTTATACTAGGTCTAGACCTATGAGTACATGATCCTCAAAGTCTGGCCAACAAGATAAAGATCTACAGGGTCTGCCATAGAGAGCCTCATATAGAGCCCTTCGAATACTTGCCTGGTAGCTGTTATTGTAGACAAATTCTTCCAAATGTAAGTATTTGCTCCAATTACCCTTGAAGTCTGGTACACGTGCTCTCAACATATCTTCTAGTACCTATATCACTCTCTCATATTGCCCATCTATTTGAGGATGGAAGGCAATGCTCATGGTGAGTTTACTGCCTAACTCTTTCTATAGGCTCTACCAGAACTAAGATGTGAATATGGAATCTCTGTCTAACACTATGGTATTCGTTATACCATATAGCCTCACTATCTCCTTGACAAACAATTCTCCTAGTTTTCCAACTATATATATCAATTGGTTGGGTAGGAAATGAGCTACCTTCGTGAGACGATCCATAATCACCCATACTATGTCTTCACCCTTCTGGTTCCTGGGTAGGCTGCTTATGAAATCCATTCTAGGATTGGAAGTGGTTGCAACATCCCTAAGGGTTTCTTATGTTCGGTTTTTACCTACTAACAAGTTAAACATTTAAAGACATACTTGGCTATGTCCCTTTTCATACCTCTCCACCAATAAGTCTTCTTGAGGTTCTGGTACATCTTGTCACCTCTTGATGCATTGTGCACCTAATTTGATGAGCTTCATCCAATATAGTTCTTCTAATCTACCCACTCTCTAATACGCAGACTCTATTTCCAAGTTTCAATGTACTTTTAGCATCAATTTTGAAATCAGTGTGTTTGCTTTGCTTGATACTTTCTGTTAGGTCCACAATCCACTTATCATGTTTTTGTTTAGCTCTAATTTGTTGTAAGAGATTTGGTTGGCAGACCATTATTACAGGTAGGCTTGCTTGCTATTTGAAGTTATACCCAAGTTGTTGTCATTGATTAGTTGATACATTTGCCCTTTGTTTTCATTCCTCTTATCGAACTTTTTGTTATGGGCATTGGCAACAACATTATCCTTTCCTAGATGGTAGTGGAGTTGAAAATTATAGTCTTTTAGGAACTTCATCGATCTTTATTGTCTCAGATTCAGTTCCTTTTGAGTATAGATGTACTTCAGGCTCTTATGATTTGAAAACAAGTCAAATCTTTCTCCATAGAGACAGTGCTTCCAAATCTTTAAGGCAAACAAGATAGCTTTTACTTCCTGATCATGTGTAGGATAGTTCTATTTATGGTTTTTCACCTGTTGAGAGGCATAAGCAATAACTTTGCCCTCTTGAATCAATATAACACCCAATCCATTCTGTGAGGCATTAGTATACAAAACATATCTAATGCCATGAGTAAGGGTAACTAAGATTGGAGCTGAAGTCAACCTCTTCTACAACTCTTAGAAAAATTCTTCTCACTTTTCACACCAGATGAACTTCTCTCCTTTCTTGATCAGCTTAGTTATAGGTCTAGCTAACTTGGAAAAGTCTTGGATAAACCTATCGTAATATACTGCCAAACCCAAGAAAATTCTAATGTTTGTCACCATTTTTGGCTACTTCCAATTAGCTACTAACTATACCTTATCCAGATCAACTAATATCCCTTCAGCTGAAACTACTTGGCCAAAAAACTTGATTGTCTTCATCCAGAATTCACACTTGCTAAACTTGGCATGTACTCATTTCTCCTCAGTATACGAAGCACAATCTTCAAGTGCTCTATGTGTTCAGCTTCTGATCTAGAGTAGATTAAGATATCAGGTACAAATACTACTATGAACTAATCTAGATACTATCGAAAGACTCTGTTCATTAGGTCCATGAATGCAACAGTGCATTTGTCAAACCAAATGACATCACTATGAACTCAAAATGCCCATATCAAGTTCTAAAGGTTGTTTTATGGATCCTCAATTGGTTATAACCAGACCTCAAATAAATTTTAGAGAAGTGAGTGGCTCCCATCAAATGATCAAATAGGTCATCTATCCTGGGCAAAGGATACTTGTTCTTTATGGTCACTTGGTTGATCTTTTTATATCAACACACAACCTCATTGAGTTGTCTTTCTTCTTCAAAAGTAGTACAAGAGCTCCTCATAGTGATTCACTAGGTCTAAGAATTCCTTCACACAGAGTTCATCTAGTTATGTCTTGAGTTCAATCAACTCCACTGACGGCATTCTTGTAACACCTCGACCCACAAATTCACTATGGACTTTACCACACAACGAGTCGGGCCGATATTACATTTATAAGTGGCTCACACTTGACTTTCTAGTTCTTTTATCCCAAGTCTTATTCAACATTAAGAATGCTCAACTCAATTAAATAAATGTAATTTCAACAGGACAAATTAAAGACAAATAAGAGAAATCTTTAATTTTATTCAATAAATAAAAGAGGAAAGAGTATAAAACTCATGTTCAAACTACCGCAGAATATTCAAAATTGAGCAACATGCCCTTCAACCCCCGAATTCACATTGGATTTGACCACACGATGGACCAGTATTACATTTACAAGTGACTCACACTTGACTTTTTAGTTCTTTTATCCCAAGTCATATTGAACATTAAGAGTGCTCAACTCAATTAAATAAACGTAATTTGAACAAGATAAATCAAAGAAAAATAAAAGAAATCTTTAATTTTATTCAATGAATAAAAGAGGAAAGAATACATAACTCATGTTCAAATCACAACAGAATATTCAAAATTGGGCAACATGCCCTTGCATTTAAATAAAAACTTTCTAAATAAAATATCCTAACTATTGTAATCTTTCCTCAATGCAATCAATATCTTCAAAAGGTAAAATAGGAAGGGTGAGCAGAAAGCCCAGTGGATCATTCTAAAACAACTAAATCATTATTCCAAATCAGACACTTACAATTATTAAGTGATTCAATCAATTTATTATTTTTAGCTGTAAATTAGACTGAAGTCAACCTTGATGTTCTTATCAAAATACCTCCCTTGAGTGAAAAAACATTTCTTTATGCCAAATTTCATTCGACTTAGGGTCTCATCCATATTCCAAGTATTTTGGGACCTTACTCATGTGAACTAATCATATGTATTGAAAACCCCCAGAAATCCTTGTGGATCACTATGACATTACATGGTTCTTATCATTAATTATCTTTCTTTGATCAACATTCATGAATCATAAACTAATTCAATCAAGTTTGGCATGAATATTATATCAACATTAAAACATAAAAACGTCACATTCATACAATTCACATCCAAAACAAACTTATGCATCAGAGCTCTAAACATGGCATGGTTTAATGATGATTGTACATGATAAACGAAAAGTAGAGCATGCTTGATAAACTAAACTTTAAAATATGCGTAACAAATTGAATTTAAACAGGCATGAACGCCTCATTAATGTAAAACAAGAAAGTAGAAGTTTAGAAATTACTTCCACCTTCATTAAACAATTTAGTTGGAATATTCTAAAATTCGACAGCACTTCGTTACTCTAAAACACTCAAGAACACTGGAGATTCATGCAAGATCACTCAAGAATGTTCAAGAATACTCAACAACTAAAAGAGGTGCCAAGAGAGAGGCTAGAAAAAGCAAGAGGGATCTTATCAACTCTTGCTTTGGGATGAAGAAAATGAGAACACAAGGGGCTTTATATAGCGTTTCAGTGGCTAGGGGGCAATCTCATGGTGTGCTCATATAGGAATTCTTTCCATCTCTCTTGTGCAACGTTTTGGTACGTGAATCTTTCCAATCCCCCATGGTGCACGTGGTTTGGGTATGTAAGCAATTAATGTTTCCTTTTCTTAGTGTGAACACATGTTTTGAGCCTCATATGAACATCCTTCTTATGTGTGAACATAAAGTTTGACTTTCCTTCTCATGTGTGAACATAATCTTTGGTTTGGACCACTTTCTAATGTAGTTTCTTTTTCTTGTGTGCACGTGCCTTAGGTCAACACGGCTTGTATTGTTTTCCAAAATTAGTGTGCAATAATTTGGGGCATTTCTAATGTTGGTTCTTCTCTTGTGGTTCGTGGATTAGTATAGGATTCTTTCCCCTTTCATTCCTTCCTCTTGTACGTCATGTGAAAGCATGGAAACATTTCAATTTCTATTTTTTGCATCATGGACTTGCATAAATTTGGTGTGCACAAAATCAGCAATCTTCAATTTTGGCACTCTTCTTTTCGTGTGCACATAATGAGGATAATATGGGAATCCATCATGTTTTGGATGTTTGGCAACTTTCTATTTTGGCTCCTCTTCTTGTGTGTCAAGATTTAGTGTGCGCATGATCATGGGAACTTCTATTTCAGGTTCATTTTCAGTGGTGCACATGACTAGGGTAGTTTAGGCACTTGCATTAGATGACGGTTTGGCAACTTGGGTAAGTTTCTAATTTTGGCTTGTTTACTTGTGGTGCACACACTGAGGGTAGTTTAGGGTTTTTTTTGATTTTTGTGTTCACATGGTTCATGGAAACCTTCCATTTTGGTTTTTTTGGTGTGCTCATGATCATCTTTCTAATATGGTTAGGTAACGTTTTGGGATTCTTTCTAATATGGATTAGTAAAGATTTGGACATCCCTTTGTGTGCATAGGAAACTTTCTAAATCATTTTCTAGTGTATAAATTGGGAACTTTCTATTTTTCCATCTTTCCTCATTCCTGTGTAAATGTTTTTAATTTCCATTTGTTTCTATTTTTTCTCACAAAACCTTGCTTTTGGCATGTTTCTAATTCCCTTCTTATGACACCCACATTGACAAATTAAATGAACTTCTAATGAATTAATTTGATTTATTAGTTAATCCTCAATAATGTTGCACCTCAATTTCCATAAATTTATATTTGTTTTATCTCATTTCATTATTCTCATTTCACTAAAACTCTTTGGAGCAAATGGACTTCTGCTGAATTAGTTACACATATAATAGAAGGGAATCATTTCATTTCATTTCGTACAATTTTTTCTCAAGGTATTACAACCTACCCTCCTTAAAAAGAATTTTGTCCTCGAAATTTGTACAAATTTACTCGGGTGTTATTTCCTTTGGTATTTCTAGTAAAAAGCTGTAGATACTTAGTCCTCATTTTACTTTCCAACTCTCAGGTGGCTTCTTCTACACCATGATGTTTCCAGAGAACTTTGACTAAGGAAATATCTTTCATCCTGAGGTTCTGTACCTTGTGATCAAGGATCCTCACTAGCGCTTCTTCATAAGTAGCATCATCTTGGACATTCACCTCCTCCCAATGGATTATGTGAGAGAGATCAAGTTTGTTCTTTGTCAGGACCGATACATGGAAAACATTATGTATCGAGGACATTTGATTTGATAGGTCTAAGCTATAGGCTCACTCCCCGATTCTTTTAAGTATTTCAAATGGACTAATGAATTTGGGCAATAGCTTCCCCTTATATTCGAACCTCTTAATTCTTTTTTGAGGACTTATCCTCGAGAACACTCTCTTGCCTATTTGGAATTCTAAGGGTCTCCTCCTTTTGTCTGCATAACTATTTTGTTAGCTCTGTAATGTGACCAATATCCTCTGTATCAGTTTGACTTTGTTATTCATTTCCTCCACCATGTTTGGTCCAATAAACACATGATCCTCAAGTTTAGCCCAACAGGTTGGTGATCTGCAAGGCTTTCCATAAAAAACTTCATATGGAGCCATCTTTATACTTGCCTGATAATTGTTGTTATAGGAAAATTTTGCCAACATATCCTCTAACGTCTATGTAACTCTCTCAGACTGTCCATCCATCTAGGGGTGAAAAGTAGTACTCACGATGAGTATAGTGCCTAACTCCTTTTGTAGACTCTGCCAGAACTATGAAGCGAATCGAGAGTCTCAGTCAAATACTATCATTTTGGATACACCATGAAGTCTTACTATCTCTTTCACATAGAGTTCTCCCGACTTATTAACTTGGTATGTGGATTTAATTAGCAAGAAATGAGCCACTTTAGTGAAATGATCCATAATTACCCATATAGTATCTTCTCCTTTCTAGCTCCTGGGTAACCCACTAACAAAGTCTATGGCAATGTTATCTCACTTCCATTCAGGGATAGGGAGTGGTTGTAATATTCTAGAGATTGTCAGTGTTCTATCGTCACTTGTTGATAGGTTAACACTTAAAAACATACTTAGCCACATCTTTCTTCATTCCTCACCACTAGTCAATTTTTTTAAGGTTTTGATACATCTTGTCACTACCAAGATGCATCGTATACTTAGTTAGATGGGCTTCATCAAGTATGGATTGCTTACTTTGTCCATTTTGAGGTACACAAATTCAATCTCCAAGTCTTATGGTATTCTCAGTATCTAGCCTCAAGTTAGTATGTTTACCCTGTTCAACTCCTTTTATCAAGCCCAAGAGCCACTTGTTTTGCTTTTGTTCATCCTTGATTCGATGTAAAAGATCCGACTAAGAAGACTTGCTGTAGAGATGGGCTTGGTTCTCATTTAAGGTTATGCCCAAATTGAACTCCTCAATTAATTGGTACATCTAATGTTTTTCCTCATCCTACTTATTGTACTTCCTACTCAAGGCATCGTCCACTACATTGGCCGTCCGTAGATGGTAGTGTAGTTGAAAGTCATAATCCTTAAGAAATTCCATCCATCTTCATTGCCTGAGGTTCAACTCTTTCTAGGTGTAGATGTATTTCAAACTCTTGTGATCTGAAAACAACTCGAACTTCTCACCATAAAGATAGTATCTCCAGATCTTTAAGGAAAATACAATAGTTGCTAACTCCAAGTCATGTGTTTGGTAATTCTGTTCATAGATCTTCAGTTGTCATAAGGCATAAGCAACAACCTTTCCTTCCTGCATTAGGATTGCACCCAACCCATTCTATGAAGCATTTATGTATAGAAAATATGTAATACCATGAGTCGAAGTGTTTAGGATGGGGCTCATAGTCAATCTCCTCTTCAGTTCTTAGAATGTTTGTTCACATTTCACGTTCCATAAGAAGTTAACTCCTTTTCTAGTCAATTTGGTCATGGGTTCTGCTAACTTAGATAAATCTTGGATGAATCTTCAGTAATATCCAGCTAAGCCTAAGAAAGTCTTAATCTCTATAACTATCTTTGGTTATCTCTAGTCCATGACAGCTTTCACCTTCTTTGGATGTACAAAAATACCTTCCACTGATGTTAGGTGGCCAAGGAACGTGACCATTTTCATCTAGAATTCACACTTGTTGAACTTGGCATACAATTGGTGTCTTCTAAGGATCTCCAACACCAATCTCAAGTGTTCTAAGTGTTCAATTTCTGACCTAAAGTAAATTAGGATGTCATCCATGAATACCACCACAAACTGGTCAAGGTATTGTCTAAACATTCTGTTCATCAAATCTATGAATGTTGCTAGGGCATTAGTCAGACCAAATGGCATCCTGGTGAACTCAAAGTGTTCATATCGTATTCTGAAGGTTGTCTTGTGTATATTAGAATCCTTAATTCTCAGTTGGTGATATCCTAACCTAAGATCAATCTTTGAGAAATGAGTAGCTCCTCTTGATTGACCGAGTAGGTCATCAATCCTTAGTAGGGGATACTTGTTCTTTACAGTTGCCTGGTTTAGTTTTTAGTAGTCAACACATAGCCTCATAGACCCATCTTTCTTCCTTACGAATAGCGCTGGAGCTCCCCACAATGATTCGCTAAGTTTGATGAAGCTTTTTTCTTGGAGCTCATCTAGCTGAATATTTAACTCGATCAGCTCTACTGTTGCCATCCTGCAGGGAGGTATGGCTATAGGGTTAGTTTTAGGGTGAAGTTTAATCTTGAATTCTACTTCTCTAGCAGGTGGTAGTCTAGGTAAGTCATCTGGGAATACATCTTTGTACTCACTAACAAATGCCAAGTCCTAGATTCGCCTTTGTTCTATACGGTTTTCCTCATAAAATTTTTCAAACTCATCTTTCTACTTCACACAGTTCATCATGGCTACCGTTGGACTTTTCAGTAATCTCCACATATCACTGTTGATTCTATAGGTTTCCCCAAAAGTAGGGTTATGGTTACTTGCCTCTTAGGACAATCTATCTAAGACTGATACTGGTCTAACCAATCCATCCCCAAGATTACAATATAGCCATAAAATGGTAAAGTACATAGGTAGACAAAGATTAATTTATCCCCAAACCTTAGGTCACAACTACACATCCTTTTTGAGGTAACAGTGGTCCATATTGGTGTGGACACATTCAAAGTCATGGGTAGTATTTTCGTTACAAGTTGTAGCCTATTAGCTAGTTCTTCAAAGATAAAAGATTTTGAGGCACCTGAATCAAATAATAGTCCTACAGCAACATTGGATAATAGGAATGTACCTTTCACAGTAGGGACTTGCCTTTCTTGAGGCTCGGTAGTGGCAAACATTCTGGCCTGGCTTTGACCATGGCCCTAGTTCTAACCCTGATTGGCATTCTGTTGTTCTGTCTGCCCTAAGAAAAACTACTTTGTTTTCCTCCCTGATTGTTCAATGGTTGTTGTTACTGAGGAGCCTAAGCTGGTGCAGTCGGGTAATTTCTTGCTATGTAGTCCCTTTGCCTGCACAAGTAGCACAGCCCTTGTCTCTTCGCCTATTCTTTTGACTCATCTTTAGGTTGCACTTGTTTCTAAGTCTGCAGTGCTTTCCTGCCACTCTTGTTCTTTTTTTGGGACCCTTGGTTGTCTTTCTCATTTTTGAGCCTTTTATTTCTACCGCTCAATCTTTGTTCTAGGTTCAACTCCTGCTCTAATGTTAGATCCTTTTCTAAGACGTCTCTATACGTCTTTAGGCCCAGAGTCATTATTATCTTCTGGATCTCCATCTTGAGACTCTATGCAAAATGATTGGCTTTCATTCTCTCTTTTCTGATCAATTCTAGCAAGAATTTGGCCAGCTCAACGAACTCCTTTCATATTCGGCTACAGGTAGGTCCCTTTGATTTAGCTAGATGAAATCTTCCTGTAGCTTCCTCAGCGTGGCCTCCAAGAAGAATTCCTCATAGAATACCTCCTTGAATTCTTCCCAGCTCATTGTCTCAACATTAGTGTTAGGATCCATCTTCATCATTCACCACCAACTTTTGGCTGGTCCCTTGAAATGATGTGTGGCTAGTGCTACTCTATGCGAACTTATCACCTTCATTACATTCAGATATTCCTCCATTTCTTGGTACCTACAATCGACAGTAATGCAGTATGCGGTACCATCAAATTGAGGAGAGTGGAGCTTTTGTAACTCCATTAGCATTTTCTTCTGCTTCTCATCCTCTAGGTCCTCCTGAGCCTTCTAATGATCCAGAACCTCAAGTGCAAGCAATGGTTGCTGCACAGGAATTTGTTCAGGTACCTACGGTTGTGGTGCCACTAAAGGTATTATTTGAGGTAGGGCCCTCATGATCTGGTCTATAACCCTTTGAGCGACTTCATTCATCATGTTTTCCATCCGTGTCTCCATATCAATAGTTGTCTCCCATGGTCGTTGTTCAGTCTTATCAAACGTTGCAGCCATGATAGAGTATCGCTTCGATCTAACCGTTATCTACAAGTCAAAAGCCATTTTAGTATTTGATAAGGTATTACAATGAAAGACTTAAAGATAATCATAATCTAAGGTACACAACTTGTATATTCATATTGTTGGGATACAAAATATTTTTTAGATTTGAGTAGATAGCTATTCCGTCCATATTTATTTATCAAGTTCATATTCTCAAACCTTTCGTTTCGTTCGTACTATCATGACTCTAGATTCATGTCTTTAGGTTCTTGATTCATTCAATGGCCTAGTAGTTTGTTCTTCTAAGTTTTGTTTGAGGGTTTTAAGGTCCCCTAATGTTGTTAGATGCAAGATTTGGTCTCATGATCAAAACATGCGATGTATATGAATTTAAAACAAGTATGGCATGCATACCATTAATTAAGCAATCATACAATCATACGAGTTCAAGCTAGCATTTTAAAATTCCAAGTTTCCATCTATGCTTCCAAGATCGAGCGTCCCATACCACCTTCGCTCATCGACAGAAACTTCCACCCAGAGATTTCGCTACACCCAAACAATTTCACAAATGTCTCGACAACTAAGGTTTTTCAAGCCGCACTATACCTGACTATCCCATACGAACCAAGCATAGGGAAACAAGTTCTTCCTAAGTCACCGAACATGGTCTGTCATTCTCTGAGCCCAACCTTCCTCCATAACTCTGAATTTCTATGCATCCTATACCACATAGAAATCAAAGATATAGAATCTTTTCGATCTCATGTCCTGACCAAAGAAGTATTTTGTTCTCACACATTTTTAGTTTTTAACCTAGGTCCTATAGTTTTATTAATGTTTTGATCCACTATGCCACCCTTGGCTACTCCTAGTTCCTACCTAAGGTCTCTTTTCTTGACCTAGGGTTTCAATCTAGTTGAAAAGTTTCTCTATTGAGTTGTCCACCTCTGTCTAGTCAAGATACCACCTTTGGCATCTTTTTCAAATTTGAGTAATTTCCTTGCCCTAAATTTTCACCTTCTAATTTTTTATAGAAAGTAAGAGTGTACTTCAACTCCGACTACTCGTATGAGCTAGTGGACAACCTCTAGATCGGTTGGCAAGACCAAAGTCTGCTTAGTAACAGTGCTTTCTAAAACGGGATAACCCATCTCCCTCTCTTAGCTTTACTCGAAACAAGGCTTACCCACTATCAGCTCAACTTGTAGTCTTTGCATCCAAACAAAACATTTCAAAACATATATTTCCTTTTTGAAAACAAATTTCTAAAATGTTTTCAATTTCAAAAATAGAAGGTGGGGCATTCTGAATATAACTTAGAATGCAAGTCTTACCTAATTGAGTCAATACTTTCTAAATCTGATACCAGCATTGATATAAGATCACACTTTCTAATTCTAGCTCAGCAACTAATGTTTGGTTTGACTTTTTAATTCTAACCTAGCACATCTAATAACTGAGCTCTGATACCACTTTTGTAATACCCCAACCCCCAATTTCATAGTGGACTTGACCACATGGCAGGCTGGGCCAGTACTACATTTACAAGTGACTTACATTTGACTTTCTAGTCCTTTTATCCGAAGTCTTACTGAACATTAAGAGTACTCAACTTAAATAGTTGTAATTTTGATAAGACAAATCAAAGAGAAATTAAAGAAATCTTTAATTTTATTTAATGAATAAAAGAGAAAAGAGTACATAACTCACGTTCGAACTACAATGGAATATTTAAAATTGGGCAACATACCCTTCAACCCCCGAATTCACAATGGACTTAACCACATGATGGGTTGGGCCGATATTACATTTACAAGTGATTCACACTTGACTCTTTAGTTATTTTATCCCAAGTCTTATTGAACATTAAGAGTACTCAACTCAATTAAATAAATGTAATTTCAACAAGATAAATCAAAGAGAAATAAAAGAAATCTTTAATTTTATTCAATGAATAAAAGAGGAAGGAGTACATAACTCATGTTCAAATCACAACAGAATATTCAAAATTGGGCAACATGTCCTTGCATTTAAATAGAAACTTTCTAAATAAAATATCCTAAGTATTGTAATCTTTCCTCAATGTAATCAATATTCTGAAAAGGTAAAATAGGAAGGGTGAGCGCAAAGCCCAGTGGATCATTCTACAACTACTAAATCATTATTTCAAATCAATAAGACATCTAAATCAAACACTTACAATTATTAAGTAATTCAATCAATTTATTATTTTCAACTGTAAATTAGACTGAAAGGAGTCAACCTTGACATTCTTATCAAAATACCTCCCTTGAGTGAAAAAGTATTTCTTTATGCCAAATTTCATTTGACTTAGGGTCTCACCCATATTCCAAGTATTTTGGGACCTTAATCATGTGAACTAATCATTTGTAATGAAAACCGATAGAAATCCCTGTGGATCACTATGACATTACATGGTTCTTATCATTAATCATCTTTCTTTGATCAACATTCATGAATCATAAACTAATTCAATCAAGTTTGGCATGAATATTATATCAGCATTAAAACATAAAAATGTCACATTCATACAACTCAAATCGAAAACAAACTTAAGCATGTGAGCTCTAAGCATGGCATGGTTTCATGATGATTGAACATGATAAAGGAAAAGTAAAGCATGTTTGATAAACTGAACTTTAAAACATGCGTAACAAATTGAATATAAACATGCATGAACATCTCATTAATGTAAAACAACAAAGTAGAAGTTTAGAAATCATTCCACCTTCGTTGAACAATGCAGTTGGAATATTTTAAAATCTTACAGTACTTCGTTACTCTAAAACACTCAAAAATAGTAAAACTTCACACAAGATCATTTAAGAATGTTCAAGAATACTCAACAACTAAAAGAGGTGCCAAGAGAGAGGTAAGAGAAAGCAAGAGGGATCTTATCAGCTCTTACTTTGGGAAGAAGAAAATGAGAACACAAGGAGCTTTATATAGAGTTCCAGTGGCTAGGGGCATAGCTCATGGTGTGCTTACATAGGAAATCTTTCCATCTCTCTTGTGCAACGTTTTGGTATGTGAATCTTTCCAATCCCCCATGGTGCACACGATTTAGGTATGTAAGCAATTAGGGTTTCCTTTTCTTAGTGTGAACAGATATTTTGAGCCTCACTTAGTTTCCCACTTATGTGTGAACATAAAGTTTGAGCAAGTTTGAGTTTCCTTTTCATGTGTGAACACAATCGTGGGTTGGGACCACTTTCTAATGTAGTTTCTTTTTCTTGTGTTCACGTGCCTTTGGTCAACACGACTTGGATTATTTTCCAAAGTTCGTGTGCAATGATTTGGGATGTTTCTAATGTTGTTTCTTCTCTTGTGGTTTCTGGATTAGCATAGGATTCTTTCCCATTTCATTCCTTCCTCTTGTGCATCATGTGAGAGCATGGAAACATTATAATTTCTATTTTGTGCATCACGGACTTGCATGGATTTGGTGTGCACAAAATCAACAACCTTCAATTTTGTCACTCTTATTGTGGTGCGCACATGGTGAGGATAATATGGGAATCTGTCATGGTTTGGACATTTGGCAGCTTTCTATTTTCGCTCATCTTCTTGTGCATCAAGATTTGGTGTGCACATGATCATGGGAACTTGGATTCATTTCTTGTGGCGCACATGACTAGGGTAGTTTAGGCGCTTGCATTAGATGATGGTTTGGCAACTTGGGTGAGTTTCTAATTTTGTCTTGTTACTTGTGGTGCACACACGTGAGGGTAGCTTAGGCTTTTTTTTTGCTGATTTTTGTGTTCATATGGTTCATGGAAACCTTCCATTTTTGTTTTTTTCTTGGTGTGCTGATGATTTTCTTTCTAATATGGTTTAGCAACATCTTGGGATTCTTTTTAATATGGATTGGCAAAGATTTGGACATCCCTTTGTGTGCATAGGAAACTTTCTAAATCATTTTCTAGTTATATATTGAGAACTTTCTATTTTTCCATCTTTCTTCATTCCTCTTCTTTTGGATGTCCCACCTTGTGTGTGTAAATGTTTCTAATTTCCATTTGTTTCTATTTTGTTTCTCGCAAAACCATGCTCTTGGCATGTTTCTAGTTCCCTTCTAATGACACCCACATTGACAAATCAAATGAACTTTTAATGAATTAATTTTATTTATCATTTAGGCCTTAATAATGTTGCACCTCAATTTCTATAAATTTATTTTTGTTTCATCTTATTTCACTAAAACTCTTCGAAGCAAATGGACTTCTACCGAATTAATTACACATATAATTGAAGGGAATCATTTTATTTCATTTGTACAAATTTTTTTTAGGGTATTACAATTCTACAGGGAGGAATTGTAATAGGATTTGTGCTTGGATATAGTTCAATTTTGAACTCTATCTGTCTTTGTGGTGGTGGTCCAGATTAATTATCTAGAAACACATCTAGATACTCTCGCACTACGGGTACCTCCCAAATATATTTAGGCTCCCTAATATCATCATCTAGGGCTTGTTGATGTCCTTACTATGCCTTATACAATGTAGCATAGCGGTCATATGGCTTCAAAGTAATCTCTACATGTCCCCCTTGACCTTCACTAGTTCACCATATGGTAGAGTCAATGTGACTCTCCATCTCGAGCAATCAATCTAATCCTGGTATTGGGTTAACCAGTCCATACCTAGTATCACATCATAACCATGGAAAAATAACACTCTAAGGTTGGTAGTTATCGATTTTTCTCCAAATCTCAACTCACATGTACAAGTTTTCTAGGTAGTTACTATAGTTCCTATGGTAGTGGATACATACAATGGTTTTGGTCGTGTGGATGTCACTAATTGTAATCTCCTAACTAGGTCTTCTGACACAAATGACTTAGTAGCACCCAAATCAAATAAGATGTTAACAACAACATTAAACAATAGAAATGTACCTTTGATAGCTGAAGCTGGTCCGCCTGTCTATCCTCAATAATAAACACTCAAGCCAGATTTTCTCTGCCCTGCTATTGTTGTTGCCGCTCTTGCTGGGGTTGCCTCTGTTGTGGTTGTTATTGTCCATGTCCACCTTGATTCTTGCCCTAACCATTATTCTACCCTTGGATTTGTTTCTGTTGTCCCTGGTTTTGGTAGTCCTTAGCAAGATACCCCTTCTGTCTTCATCTGTAGCAAGCTCCTTTTCTCTGAACTAGCTGCTTGTCAACTCTACCCTTGTTATGTTGTCTTGGTGGCTAGTTCTTGTTTTGCTTCTTTTGGTTCCCTTGGAGCTCTTTGCTATTACTTGGTCTCTTTTCCTTGTTTCTCAACTCAAAGTTGACCTCTCGTTCTGTTAGTAGTGCTTTCTCCACTACTTCCTTGTAGCTCTTCAGATCTATCGGATTGACCGCTCTACGAATTTCAAATTTTTTGGCCTTTTGCAAACTTGTTGGCCTTTATTTTCTCATTCTTGATCAGTTCAGGTGCAAACTTTCCTAATTCAGTGAATTTGATCTCATACTCAAACACAGTCATGTCTCTTTAAGTCAATTTGATGAACTCAAACTGCATTTGTATTTGTGTGGCCTCTGGAAAGATATTCTCATGAAATACCTCTCTCAATTCTTTCCAGTTCATGTGTCAAAAATTGGTATTCAAATTTGCCTTCAGCATTTGCCAACAACACTTGGCTAGTCCCTTAAATTGATGTGTGGCCAATGTAACCTTGCGATGTCCTGTAGCCCCTAGCACATATAGGTGCTGGTCTAACTCTTGGTATCAGTGATCTGTAGCCATACTGTCAGATGTACCATAAAATTGGGAAGGGTGGAGTTTTTGTAACACCAACATTGTTTTTTGCTCTTTGTCCTCAATTTCCTCCTGCAGCCCTTGATGAACTAAAACCTCTAGCATGAGCGGCAGCTACTATATTGGGATTTGCTCCTAATGTGGGGCCTGTCTTGGCGGCTCCAATGCCACCTATGCATGCATCTGTTATAACAACAATACTCTAATGATCTATTTAGTAACCCGTCTAGTAATCTCATCCTAGAATTCTAGAGTCAACACAACCCCAACCCGTGCTCCCTACCCCTGGGGTTCAGTATCATCAGATGTGGCCGCTCTTGTAGTATGTCTCTTGGATCTGGCCATTTATTTACAACCAAAGATCCATTCAATCATCATAAGTTCTATTATAAACACCCTTATACATTAAATTGAACTCGCATTAATTTCGTCATACTAACATGACTCTAAATTCATGTTCCTAAGTTCTCATCAATTCAATGGCCTATTGGTTTATGCTTCTAAATCCACATTAAATCCATTCACTTTTGCGTATAGGATTTGGGCTAAGAATTTAAAACATTCATGACATGCACATTTAAAGTATACAAGAAGCATGCAAGTAAAGCATTCACACATATCATTACAAACAACATGCTAGCATAGAAAGTGCGAAAACATAGACAATAATATTTTGCATTATTTAACATAGGGATGGCATGTCAACTAGAAATAATATAAATAAATTCATAAATGGTAAATACTTTGACACATGGCCTGAGTTCAAATGAGTCGAAAACCAACACTTGGCCCCATGTCCGAAGTCAACAAATAAAACAACCCATAAATTAGATATGGGTTCCATGCCTTACACTGTAAACAAAAAGTAAACTTCTACTCCTATGCAATCTCAACAGTTGATTGTATCTCACTACTCCAATGGTCTCCATTTCCTTGCCTATGGGTAAGTATTTTCAGTGATTACCTAAAAAGTAAATTAGTGAGGTAAGCTCAAGAGCCTAGTGGATCATATACAATACATCTCAAACGTTATCAAAGTTAGAAACATAACACATGTGAACACTTATAAATCATTAGGCATTTTAGACATACCAATTATTTAAGTTAACATTAAGACCCAAAAAAATCTCCTCGGTATTCTCTTGTGTTCAAACTTTTGGAAGTAACACCACGAAGGCCATTTCCTCATCATAACACAACCTTAGGAGTGAGGCTTCATTCGATCCTCAATTTTATCTCAACTGCTACCACAGTAGCATAGACACCCACCTAGAGTGAAGAAATGCCCACAATGATACCAGACTACTACCATAGTATCTATATTATCGCCCTGGTACATAGTTATAATCTTAATTGTCTTTATTTAGTAACCACTAGCATGCACAATCTATCTCATGATCATGGTACATGCATACATAAGACCATGCTGATAATTTATTTCTCATGCGCCAGGTCACATAGATCATGTTATTCACTAAATTACATGGATGACATATTTTTGAATCAATAATGGAAACACATAAATCATAGATCATGCTATAAATGTATAACAAATTAGAAATCAAATAAGTGAGCATTATCACATTCCTAGCATGCTCCTAAACAATGTAAAGATAGTAGACAATTAGGCATATATCACATTTGAAACAAGGATAATATTAGAGAGAGAAGATAGTCATCTCTACTTGTTCCTTTGCTCCTCGTGTTCTAACTTTCGCCTTTAATGGTTTAGAATCTTTAACCTTGTAGTTTAGTATATGATCCTCATCAGTAATCATTCACATTGTTTTAAACTCATAGAATAATTATTTATTAGTCCATATGTTATATGACAAGCAAATAGGTTACCCAGGTGTGCAAGAGACTCGAAAACACAAATTCGTGATATGTTACTATAGTATTTTTGGGAGTTACCACAGTAATCTCATGGTCCAAATCACACTACTATGGTAACGTGGAGCATCATCGCAGTATTGCTGCTATTTTTCGAGAAATAGTATTTTTTGTGTACCTACGATTTTTGTCTATTCGTTCTTGATTTCTGGCAAATGGTACTTTAATACCTCAAGACGCTAGTGTTAGAATATGCATCATAATGATTAGAAGGGTGTTATACCTTAATCCCGTTCGTTGTTTCTTTTGTTCATCTTGTCAAAACCTCTCAAGTGCCAGCTGTAGGGTTCTGTTCAATACAGAGAATGAAATGGTGTGTTAGGAGTCATTTCAGATGACTTTAATTGTAATAGAATATAATACTAATCATATAGAGTTGTTTCGAGAGTTATTTCTTACCTTGTAATAGATTTTGGCACAGATCTAAGGTTTTAGATTTAGACTTCTGCATTCTCTTTGTGTAGTTCTCCTTCTAGTAATGTTCATATCCAACAACAAGGGTGTTATAATGGATTAGAACAGATCAAAGATGCTTACGTAAAAGAAATGGTTTCAGGTTACTTACAAAATGATTTTGGCATCTACTCGATATCTCGTGGCATGTTCTTGACACAATTCTTCTCCTAACAATGTTCGTAAGACCAGCAAAGAAGGTTGAAACACATGTAAAACTCAATCAAGGATGCGTGGGGGAGAGGAGAGGAAGTTGCAAGAGGTGGCTAGGGTTCTCAGAGGAGGGTAACTGGGAACGAACTCATGCGATTAAGGTTGTTGCGTACACATTATATGAATAACCCATCACCCCAAAACTTCCATTTTTGATCTTCAATCACAATACGGTGGTATTGTGTTCCAAAACCGCGGTATTGGGACTCTCTTAATCGCAGTACTGCATCCCGGTGCCACGATACCACGTCTGTGCCCACAATTCTAAGTTTTTAATTGCAATATCATGGTACTGGCAGTCAGTACCGTGGTACTTGCACGAAACATTCTTTTTCACACACTCCACACACTACTGTAGTACTAGAAATGGGTACCGCAGTAGTCGCGCTAGTTTCAACAATTTATTATTATTATTATTATTCTCAAGCTTTGAGTATTACACTTTTAGCCTATAAGATCTAAATTCTTCTTCACCTCCTTTAACCATTTATTAACCTTTAAATGATCAGCCTAGTGATCTATCTTGCCCTCAAACTTAAGTTGTCTCAACTTTTGGAAGTTATGCATCTATTTTTTTTTTTTTTAAGTGTCTCTTTCCTTGTGGTTATGTTGGCAGCACTATGGGGGCTGGCAACTGTGGGGCCATGTGTTGTTGCATGACCTATGCTACTATCTAGTGAGTGAACTCTACTATCTTCTCCGAAGTCATCATAACTCCGATAGAACCGCGTATCACGTGGGCTACCCTACACTCCGTGTGGGGTTACCCATCAAGTTAGTCATTTCGTGTGTGTGTGCCAACTATATAAATCATCAATTTATTATTATCATAGTTTATAGCACAAATTCCAAGGTAGACACACAAGATAGCTAAATGATAACCATTCCAATTGTAGACTTTTCTGTTGCACATAAGAGTTGTTCCTTCACCATTTTACACAAAACCATAGATATATGTCCTAACAAGAGCTCATGGGTGATTGTTTGTTTCTGGTAACAATACAATCCCAATCGAAGAATTTGATTGGGACATATTCTCCTTCAGAGGTTCCCATCTCTTTGTCGCTTCCTCTTCTTCCTTCATCTCACATACTTAGCATTTATATTCTTGACGAATTTGATGAATTCTAGAAGGGTTTCGCACCACCATTCCTACAAAAATGGCATTTATTGTAGAATCTTGGGGCATGGTCATCCATACATGTTCATCATTAGTTATCGTTTACTAGGTGCTATCTTTGGGGGCTCTGAGAGTGGCTCGATCCTCGTAAGATGGGTATATGATGTCCTTCTCTGCAAGATCGTAAGAGTTCACCTCCAATCTTAAGATCGTGCCTATTATGGCATCGCTGCTATCCACATTTGACACCATTACATGAATTCACATTAATTTGTATCCATCTTATCATTACGTCTTCATTCTGCTTTCTTTATACAAGGTTGACTCTAAAGTAAATTTCCTGTGTTATTGCTGGCTTGAGGACCAAAATTTTTTCTATAATTGGTTCTTTGATTCATCATTGATATTCACACATGATACAACCACGCCAATGAATAGGTATACAAGTATGTTTGACCTAGAGGTTAGCATTTGCATAGGATTTTTTGGTTTCAACATATATCTATACACATAATTTAGAATGCATCATATCATCATGAAATCAAATAATCAATCACACAACTTTCCTTAGAGTTTTGAAGTCTCATATTAACGTTGAGAAATCATGCTTGAATTCTCAACGTATTCTCATGAAACTAAGTTCTCTTTTTCACAACACGCTATCATAGATGGATCAACACATTGCATGCCCCATTGGTTGCATTCTAGGTTGCTGCATAATTTTTGTATTCTCCTTATCATTCCAAACATTTTCATACAATGCTTGTCACCTAAATCTATCTGTTTCAACCTCAAAATATTTTTTCAAAGTTCTTCGGTGTTTGTGTCACACCGGTTGCATGGACCAGTTTTTTATTATTGTTAACCTTTGGTTAACCAAATTTATTAGGATTCAATTAAGATTAATTATGGTCAATTTAAGATTAAAATTCTAGCTAGGTTATTACAAAATATAATGTTAAAATGTCTATTGTGTGACAACTGTTTTGATGCTTGTATATGTATGTTTAAGTATTAAATTTGTTGGAATGGGAGGATCTAGTGGGCTCTTTAAACTCATCTGTTAATTTTTTTTTTAGTTGCAACTGAATAATGACCAAGCTCGTGAGAATGAGAAAGAAATAGGAATCCAAACTTTAATTTTCTTTAAATTTATTTATTAGTGTTTCTGTGTCATGTTTAGATTTAATTGATGTTGGCGACCTTATTTGCAACTATATTTAAATTTCATGCTTTGAGACTTTATCACGCTGGAATAATAATAAATTTAATTATATATGATTTTATGAAATATTAATTATAGTCATCATATGATAGATGATATATAAAGTATGCATTGGAGGAACGGCGTGCCAACTGAGACCAATCACTATTGCGAAGGTAATGACTATGGTTAGCTCAGAAGAGATCAAGTAACACTGTAAAATAATATGAACAAATATGTGGTTGTGAGATGTTGGAGTCCTTGAGATAAGAACTTTTATTCATTCAATCTCTATATGCTTTTCAAGGTTAACTTCCTGCATCATTTAGTAAAATGTTTTGAAAATCAACTATGAAACAATTTTATTTGATTGAAAAATGCGGGCTCCTTTATTTTAATTTTTCTTTAACCTTGATAACATGTTTTGAGAAATAAAATAACCAATTTTTCCCATGTAAATTTAAGAGTTTTAAAGGAGTAAAGGTAATTTTGGAAATAACACCTTTTAAGTTTTCTTTTTTATTTTTTATCCACTTGTTATCATGAGTGTTCGGGAAGCATTTGTCATGCATAAATGAAATGTACTTCGAAAAAAGTATATATTATCAATGTAAAGGGGATGTGCATAATTAAACTTAATAAGCAATGGAGCTAAAAAGTAATTTTCAATTCAACAATAAAGAGTTCATAGTTTTACATGTGAATTTTTTTTTGTTTTTTGTTTTTTGGAATAAGATACGATGAATTAAACTTTAAAAAATTAGATAACTAAATATTTTTATTTTCTTGAAGTAATATATCCATTTTGTTTCAAAAGCTCAAGCTTTTTGTGAAATTTTTCATTTTAATTTTTTGGCATTAAAACTATTATGTTAACTATATTCTATTTAATATTTTGTTGAAAATAGTATTTTATTTTTATGCTTAATTTACAAATGTTTAGGTTTATTTTATTTCTAGGATAACTTCTTGTTTTTATTTTATTCTTATGTCACTATATTTGTATTTTCATTTTTTTCCTTAAATTTTTATTTTATTTTGATATTTTGACTCTGGATTTTTTAAATGTACTTTTAGTGCTAAAATTGTTTATTTTATTTTATTTCCATGCTAAATCGATTATTTTCAGCATATCTTATTTTTATTAATATTTTTAGTGCTAAATTATTTTTTAATATTTGACGTTAAGTTTGTTATTTTATTTTATTATATTTTATTTTCGTGCTAAATTTATTATTTTTCTCACAAAAAATTTTGACCTTTCCTAATTTATTTTAGTTTTTAAAAATTAATTTGTTTTATTTTGATTTAATATCTTTTTTTTTTTTGTCAATGTAAACTCTAAATTTATAGTTATATTGAAGATGTTCTAATGTATCATGCTTCATAATATAAATTTTTATTGAGGATGATAGACTACAAAACTTTGGTGGCTAGAAGTTTTTTTTTTTTTTTTTTTGTTTTTCTTTCCCTTTCTATACCTAAAACTTCCAATTTTTTCTTATGGGAATCATTTTTTGTCAAATTATTATCATACTCTCTCTCTCTCTCTCTCTCTCTCTCTCTCTCTCTCTCTCTCTTTTCTTTTCTTTCTTTTCTTTTATTTATTTTGAAAATCTAGAAGATTCCTTATGAAAGAAAAGATTTTTATGAGCAACCCACAAAAAATCTATACCCTCTTTGGGTTTTGAATGGAGCACCTCATGAAAGACAAATATTGCTATTGTTAATATTTGTACCCTGTGATCCTCCGATTCTTACCACACCAAAAATAAATAAAATAAAATAATAAAATAAAAACTTAATGAATGTTGGGCAAACTGCCGACATACCCTTCCCCACCCCTCGACTTCTTGTTCTCTTCTTGTCTTTGATATTTCCTTTTTGTAATTTAGTTTCTTACTGTAGTATAATTCTGATTCATCAATGTTCTTGATATCATATGTTATAAACATTTACCAAGAAAACATTTTTATTTTAATAATAAATTATCAAACATATGTGTCTCAATTAATATTAAGAGAGAGAGAGAGAGAGAGAGAGAGAGAGAGAGAATTGAAGAGGTTGTTTATTAGCTCTAATGATCACCATTGATTACGCATGTTATTAGACATTGTTGCATGTAGTTCTAATTTTCATTAATAAAGACCAGTAGATGTTAAAATGTGTGAAGTACCACTGAAATGACATTTTGTCTTTTAACACTTAGTATTTTTTTAACCTCTAAATTTTATAATATTCAAATTAATAAAATTATTTAAATATTATTATTATGATTGATGTAATCCTTCATTCTAAAAATTTATGTAAAAAGGGTCTTATTTTTCATATAAATAATCGATAAAGAAAACAATTCTCTTTTGAAATTCTCTCTTCTTTCTAGTGTTCTTGAGTTTTCTTCTTTTTTCTTGAAAAAATTCTTACATTTTTCAATTAGTTCTAGTTTGATTCATAATCTGTTATCAGCACAACCTCACTCTTTAACATCAACTTCAAACACACAAGAATTTGGAAAGAAAAACTTGAAGGTATACTTTAATTTTACAATGGAATATTTGAGTAGTACATTTTGTTTACAAATGTATGATTATTTATATATAACATTATTTACTATGAATTATATATAATATTATTAAAAAAGTATGCTCTGTAGTTGCGTCTAGTACGATCTTTTACATCAGAAATCAAAAGTCAAAATCTATCAAAGAAATTATTTTATTGATTGATTATATTCTATTTTTTATTTTTATAAATAATATTATAAGTTTGAGTTGATAGTAAGTAAGTTTTGTTTTGAGTAAAGCTAAACATTGAAAGAGATATAGGTTATTATGTTCTAGGAGATCGATTACTCTAAGTAGACTCTGTCTCACTACCCTTTCCTGGAAGTTATCCAACCAATTCAAACAAATGGTACATTTTGATTAAATATAAATATGTGAATATATATATGTAATTGGTATTATTTATATTAACTAACATATATATTAATTATCTATTTCATTAAAAATAGATTTAAAAATTAATTATTTAAATAGTTACATTTTAATATATTTTATATGTATATATATCTTGCGAAACAACATGTTAAATGTTACGAAGTTAGAATTTGTGGCACTTGATATTTTGGGCAAGAATTATTTATCATGAATTTCAGATGCTAAAATTCATCTTAATGGGTCTTGGAAACACCATCAAAGAGGAAATAATGAGTCACTACAAAATTGTGTCAAGGTAATGATTTTCTTCATTGTCATCTCCATGAGAGATTCAAAATTGAGTATCTTACAATAAAAGATTCACTTGAATTGTGAAAATGTTTGAAAGAAAGACATAACCACCAAAAGACAGTAATTCTTCCAAAGGCTCTTCATGACTAGATGCATCTTCGATAACAAGACTTTAAAAACATGAGTGAGTATAACTCCGTAGTATTTAGAATTAGCTCTCAATTATTATTTTGTGGAGAAAAAAATCACTGATGATGATATGTTAACAGTTTTGAGAAAAAAGATTTAAGAAATATTTAGAGCTAATTTTATGTATTCTTGTGGCTGAATAAAATAACGAACTGTCAATAAAAAATTATGAAGCTCGTCCAACTGGCTCTACTCCATTCCCTTAAGCGAATGTTGTAGTATCAAACAAGACTGGATAGGGAAGAAGTTATGGTCATGTCTGTGGTTGTGGACGCAATCGAGGTTGATATACATATCATGGTGGTTGTGAAAACTCTTCTTATCATAAAAATAATATCAACCACCAAAAGTGAGAAAATAATGAGAAGAAAGAAGAAAAAGGGAAAATGGTACAACATAAAGTTTCAAAGAATTCTGAAAATATATGTTATAGATGTGGTATGAAAAGACATTGGTCATGTACCTATCGTACGTCAAAGCATCTTGTTGATCTTTATCAAGCAACACTGAAAGAAAATGAAAGAAATGTGGAGACATTTTATTTTCTAAAATGATGACATTGACCACAATCCTCTTGATATAACACATTAAGATGTAGTAAATTTCTTTGAAAATTCAAAGGAAGATGTAACTAAATAAAGATGGATTTTGAGCTTTTATTTTCTTCTGATTATGTGTGTTTTTTGTGTTTGATTTGGTGTATTATATATATATATATAAAGAAAGTGTTTCTTACTAATATTTATTTGATTGAAGAAAATATGGATGTTCGTACTTAAAATTTAGCTGGAATCAAGATCAAAGATAAAGATATTTGTCTTATAGACAGTGCTACAACACATACTATACTTATAAATAAAAAATATTTTTCTCTTTTGCTTATGCAAGAAGCTAATGTTAGCACAATATCTGATAGTGAAAAACTTATTGAAGGCTATGGAAGAGAAAATTTATTATTACCTGAAGGAATAAAGATTATTATAAATGATGCACTATTCTCTACTAAGTCTCAAAGAAACTTGTTAAGTTTAAGAGATATTAGAAAAATGAATATCATTTCGAGACAATATATAAATGAAATATTGAATACCTTCATATTACAAGTATGGTATCGGGTAAGAAACATGTCTTAGAAAATTTACCCGCTTTTTTTTTAGTTTATACTACACGAATATTAAAACAATTAAGACAAATCCTATAATAAATTTGAAGTTTACTGATGTAAATATTTTTAATATTTGGTATAACCGGCTAAAACATCTCAACTCTATAATGATTGGAAAAATCACTGAGAATTCATATGAACACTTACTTAAGAACCACAAGATTTTTTCAGTGAATTCTTATGTATTGCATGTTCTCAAGGAAAGTTTATTATTAGACCATCACCAACTAAGGTTGGAATTGAGTCTCCCTACATTTTTGGAACGTATACAAGGTAACATTTGTGGGCCTATTCACCCAACCTGTGGACCATGTAGATATTTTATGATTTTAATTGATGTATCTGCAAGATGGTTACATGTGTTTTTATTATCAACTCGTAATTTGCCGATTACAAGATTGCTTGTTCAAACAATACGGTTAAGAGCTCAAATTCTACAATATTCGTCAAGACAATACATCTTGATAATACTAGTGAGTTTACATCTCAAGCTTTCAATAATTATTGCATGTCACTTGAGATTATTGTTGAACATCCCGTTGCTTATGTTCATACACAAAATGGTTTAGTAGAATCATCTATTAAATGCGTCCAATTAATAGCTAGATCATTGATTATGGGAGCAAAACTTCCTATTTTTGTATTAGGACATGCTATTTTACATGCAGTAATTCTTATACACATCAAGCCAACGAATTATTATCAATTCTCCCCTTTGCAGTTAGCTTATGGTCAGGAGCCAAATATTTTTCATATAAGAATTTTTTTAATGTGTGGTATATGCTGTAATTGCTCTACCACAACGCACTAAGATAGGTTCTCAAAGGAGGTTAGGTATATATATTGGATATGATTCTCCATCGATAATTAAGTATCTTGAACCAGTGACTGGAGATATTTTATAGTACGGTTTGCTGATTGTTATTTTGATGACACAATTTTCCAATATTAGAGGGAGAGAATAAACAATTGGAAAAAGAAATAGATTGGAATGTTTTATCATTATCCCAATTTGATTCTCAAACAAAGCAATGTGAAGATAAAGTTCAAAAGATAATTCATTTGCAAAATATTACAAATAGATTGTCAGATATATTCACTGACCTTCAAACAGCGACTAAATCACATATACCATTTATCAATGTTCCAACTCATATTGAAGTCCTTGAAGGACAATTTGTTGCAAATGAATCTAAGGCACGCCCGAAGTGTGGTAGACCAATTGGTTCCAAAGATAAAAATACTCAAAAAAGAAAATGAGCAATTAATAAGAATGTCCAGATAGAGGAGGTAGATACTCCTGAAGAGATCAGTGGCATAACTAATTATGAAACCCTAGAAAAGGTATATATACTTGAAAATAAGGAAGAAATCTCGATTATTTATGTCACCTTGGGGATGAGATGGAATCGAAAAGAAAAGGTTGTTGATTATATTTTTGCATATAAACTAGCGCTTAATGTTTTGAATGAAAGCGAAGATCTTAAACCTAATTCTATTGAAGAATGTCGTAAAAAACATGACTGACAAAAATGAAAAGACACAATCTAGGCAAATTTAGACTCAGTAACAAAATGAAATGTTTTTGGACCTGTAGTCCAAAGACATAAAGGTGTAACTCCTATATCGTATAAATGGGTTTTTGTGTGAAAACAAAATGAGAATAATGAAGTCGTAAGATATAAAGTGCGACTTGTTACACAAGGTTTTACACAAAAACAAGGTCTTTGATTATAAGGGGACATTTTTTTGTGGTGGAAGCATTACATTTAGATATCTTAAAAGTTTTGCAATCCAATATAAACTTAAAATGCATCTAATAGTGTCACACCTCGACCCCTGGACTGGACATCATATCCGTCAATGTAAAACCCCGTCGTCGGGCGTCGCACGGCTCCAAGCTCGGCGCGTGGTCCGCCGAGGCACCGAGCGTGCAACAGTTATCATCAATCTTTTCATAAACCTCTATACGCGAGGTTTAAATCATTTATTAA
The DNA here is from genome assembly GCA_030144865.1 of Tinospora cordifolia. NCBI lineage: Eukaryota > Viridiplantae > Streptophyta > Magnoliopsida > Ranunculales > Menispermaceae > Tinospora > Tinospora cordifolia. The sequence continues at coordinate 107 of JAJIYU010003142.1, read as the reverse complement.
TTTCAAATAGTCATTTTATTCATGCTTCACTAAGCAGTTGATTTCAAATCAAATTCATCAGATGTTCAAAATCATATTTATACTGGAAATCAAGATAATAGTAGCGG
>JAJIYU010003141.1:0-27865 GCA_030144865.1 Tinospora cordifolia | reverse complement strand
CCAATGAGCTGCAAAATGTAAGCTCGCGCATATTGTTCAATCTCTAGCTCAGTGGATTCTTCATGTAACTGGGGAACCCTATCAGCAATGGTGACAAGATTCAACCGCCCCTTTCGTCTTTCACTACCATCTGGAAGAAATCTAAGCAACTCAACACATAAATGATCATAATTAAGGTTGGTTGATCCGGTCACTGGTAAACCATCAACCCGCAACCCAACTGTACTTCCACGTCTTGTAGAGAAATAGTCGCCTCACCAACACTTAAATGAAATGTATGGGTCTCTTGGCACCAACGCTCTATGAGTGCAGTTATTAGGTGCCAATCTAATTGAATAAATCCAACACGTGCAACCCCATAGAACCCAACGCGCTGTAAGTATGGGATAATACATCGATCAAGATGAAGTGTGAGATGTATCACAACCTCACGCCGTCTACAATGTAACTCAACTACTTCCTGCAATTTAAAAAAAAACCCTTTAGTATTGAACAAGCAACATATAAAGATAACTTACTTAAAAATGCCTTCATGTTAGTTAAAAAGATACATATAAAGATAAGATAATAGTCCCTCTCCTTGCCATATATGCTTAGATCGATGGGAATCCTGTAGAGTTAGTAGTGACGGATCTAAAGGACCTGGATCCATCTAACTTACTTAAAAAAAATATATGTTAGCTATTAGCATGAAATATAATACAATTCCTTAAACACATTGAATAAAAATGGATCGCATTAAATACATTTGTAAATGAAGAGGTCCAAAATAAGACAATATGGATCAAGATATGACAAGTTTTTTCCACCAGAATTACTTTGCACCCAAACAATGGTGCAAGTGTCTCGATATCCATGACTGCAATTGTTCCACCATTTTTAACTGGGCCCTTGGTTAAAAATAGCGTGACAGTGCACGCATAGACGTGTTCTAAGGCTGGCGCAAGCCCCACCATACTATACCGCTTCATCCCAGTACAATATAATGCGTACAAGTTTAGCCAAAAAAATCGATCACTCACCTAACATGGTCCATTATTCTCCGAATCCAGGATTCCTCCATACCCCAAATCTCTATGCACCCCATCCTACATAGAGGCCAGAGATACAGACTCCTCCCAAACTCAGGTCCTGACCAAACATGTGTGCGTTTAAACACGTTATCAGTCTCTAACCTATGTCATACAAGCTTTTAATTTATTTATGATCCACTGTACTTCCAAGGCAACACTTAGTTTCTACCTAGTCTTAGGGTCTCATTACTTTACTTGGCTATTATATCCTTCAGTAGGATTGCCAAGTTTGACTTCATAAAACTTCTATGTGACACCAACATCTCGAATCATATCTGCGACTGTAAACTCAAGCACGTTGGCATCACCCTAGTCTTTTCCTAGACATCTAGCCACCTAGTATTAATTTCTATCCAGTTTTTTTTATACAATTACTTCTTGTGACACCATCATTCTTGTAACACCCCAACCCCCGTATCTTTAAGCATTGTACATGAACACCGTTCTCTTGATAGTGGACTTAACAAAATGGTGGGTCAGGCCGGTGTTACTTTACAAGTGACACTCACTTGTTCTTTTTTCTTCAATATCTCGTGCCTTTGTATAAAATTCAAGAATACAAAACTTTCAATAAAATCAAGGCAAATTTAAAGAGATAAAAAAATTCAAACTATTTTATTCATAATAGAAAGAATAATTGAAAGTACTAAACTTCTCAAAAAGAACTAATTGTTATAGCGGAAGGCTTCAAAATACTTTTCAATAGAAAAACATAAAAACTTTGGGCAACGCGCCCTTAAAAATTCAAAAAAATATAATAAGGTAGAAACTATCTAAGAACTATCCATATTCAACTGCTCCATGGGTTTCATGTTTCTGAAAAATAAGAAAGGAAGGAGTGAGCACATAACTCAGTGGATCCTTTTCGAACAACCATCTTTCATATTCAAACTCATAACACAATCATAATTCAAACACTTGCAATCATTAGGCGTTTCAAACAACAATTTGTTCAAGTCGAGTTTCAGACCAAAAGGGCCTTTAATCCCTTGATACTCTTAACTAAGTAAACAGGGCCCACTCGGCATCAATCCGTTAGTGGCACGTGTCGGCATCAACCCGTTACACATGGTGACCCACCAGGTAATGTGGTACACGACCCTCAAGTACTTAGGTCTGAAAACTATATGACCTAACTCATATGAAAAGAACATCCATAGTATCGCCTTAACCACTATGATGGTACGTGGTTATTATCACCATCGTCTTTGATTAATTCTCATATCGTGATCTCATAAAATAAACTTCAAAATATGAAATCAAACTAAAATTTAGAATATACATAGTCAATTCATGAAACACTCATAAAATATGCATTATACTTTAATTTAAAAGCCTAAGCATGATACTAACATGGCATGGATGATATGATTGCTTAAACATGAATCAAAACTAAAATACAAAAATAAACATTTAAAACTCTAGAACTAAAATCGAAAAACTTTGAATTTAGTGAAAAACATACAAACAATGAACATGCCTTGAATTTAAATAAGAATAGAAGGGTGTTCTAGAAATCACTTTCACCTTGTGACGCTTTCTTCAGAAATTTCGGCAGCAATTTCTCCACGTACTAGTGCCAATGAAGAGCACGCAACTTAATTTCCCAATTCGAGAGAAGAACTTCTCACACACAAGTAAGAGGAATGAAAGATGAGAAGATGTGCCAAGAAGAAGGCTTAGAAAAAATAAGAGGAAATTTCAACTCTTATTTTTGGAATGAGGGAATTGAGAGCCTATGAGGGTTTATATAGGTTTTCAAAGGGGGAAAAATAGAAAGTTTTGAGTTTTTTTTGGAGTAAAACACCTAAACTCTTTACAATTTCATACTTTCTAATTTTTAATGGATAATCAGTATTTTTGAATTTTTTTTCAGAATTTAAAAATCAATTATTTGTATTTATCTCAAATTTTGGGATTTTTAGCTGATTTTTCGATAATTTTTGAGATTTTTTTTCGTATTTTGTAATTCGGCTTTATTTCGGTTCCCAGGATCTTTCTCGAAACACGCATACGGTTTGATCGAAGGGCTGCGATCAACGCGTGTTAGAGTGTACTGTGTGCGTTTGCGATCAACGTTCAACGACTTGGATCGTGACTATCTGATCTTCCTCGATGGTTTCCATTCGTTGGATCCTTGTTATTCGGTGCGCTCGTGCATTGGTGCAGATCATCCTGCGAACATCAAATTGTGAGATTAGATCTAGATCCATGGTTTACAACTGTTGGATGTGTTTTAAGTTAATTTTTTTGATTTTTCAGTCGAATTTCTTGCTTTCTTTTCGGCTTTTTGCCAAATCTTGATCCCAATTAACTTTCTAATCTTGTTTTCATAAAAATTGCGCGTATCCTTGTATTTTTGGCTATGATATCCCATGTTATGCATTATATTCATATATTTTCTTCCAAAAATCCATTAAATTGATTTAATTCCTCATTTGTGTAAATTAGGACTTACCAAATTTTTCATCCGACAATTCCGTATAATTTTCTAAATAAAAATTCAAATTTCATATGAATTTTTTGAGGTGTTACAATGCCCAAGTCTTAGACCTTTCTTGAGTAGCGATCAACCCTCTAGGACCTTTAGCCAACATGAAGGTCAACCCTCAGGTACATGCTACCGAAGAAGAAGATCTAACCAGATCATCCCTTCAGGGACCTTTATCCTGAAAGAAGGTCAACTATTAGGGACGACTACCAGTACTCGTGTCACCCAACTTGAGTAAGATAACATCACTTACTCTCCTCTAGGCTTCTACCCACACTACTTTTCAGAATCATGTTTAGAAAACTCATTTTTCGATGAAATCAAATTTGATGAAATTCATTTCAAGTGAAAATTAAGTTCAGTGAAATCTCCACTTTAGTGAAAATCAGATCCAGTGAACTCACATCTAGCCCAGTGTATCATAATACTGGGCTCTAATACCATATTTGTAACACCTCGATTTTTCAACCGAACCTCATGTCATGTGTGGATCGTCGTCCGTTGAAAATCAATATGCTACTTAAACTTCCCTTCTGTCAAAAATCTTTTTCTCCAATTTCAATATCCAAATCAGGTAGTCAAAGTACATTTTGTATAAAACCAAAAGATTAAAATAATTTCTCAATGCATTCACCGGATTTTTGCGGTTAAATAAGACAACTCAAATCAGAGATTACAAATCATAAATTACGCAGCAGAATCACTTTAAAACTTTTATTAAAATAGAAAATGTTAAACATATAATATTATTCAATAATTTGATCGATTGAATTTAAAATCAAAATAAATACATGAAAATCGTTTCAGCAGAAATAAATAAAATACAACCTCCAAAGCCACCTACCCTGGACGACCTCCCCATGAGGTGTCCAATAGAAAGTGTGAGTCTTTTGACATAGACTACTGTGTACTATGTCCACGTGTTCCTGAAAAATAAAATGTCAGTGAGCTCGAAATCCCAGTGGAACATTCCTACATATCACACGCATTATACAGACTCAATCCAAAACATTACAAACATTCATTTAGTTTTGGCCGAAGTCTGAGACTAGAAGAAGGTTGGGATGCCTCTCAGTATTCCCCATGATCTCTTCTAATCATAGAAAGTCTTGAGTACTATCTAAAATTAGTCATATCATCAGTATCACAGTCTAAGAGGGTATACTTACTGCAGCTCATACCGTCTCCCAAAGACTTCGAGTTGTCACAGACAACTCAAGGGTGAGAATACCTATGATCTGCCTTGTAGCTCGGCGATCTCAAGCAGTGGCATATAAGAGATACCACCTCGATCCGCTTCAAGCCCGTCGATCACGCTGGTACGTGGATTCTTAATAACCCATCATCTTATTTTAGTTTTATAGACAAACATTAATAAAACAAAAGCATCACACAACGTAATAAGGAATTAATAGTATGAAAATTAATATCAATTCGAATAAATAATCAATGTCATGAAAATGCAATCTACACGGTGTTCAAATGAATAAATAATACTATTGAATGCATTCTTCTATTTATGCAAATCATGAATCAATCAAGCATAAAATGAATTGTTAATTATTCACTACACTATCAAGGAAGCATCATCATTCCGACACATCAAACATGTTCAATAAACTTTAAAATGAAATTCTAATTCATCTAAAACTATCATCCAAATGTTTTGAATCTTAAATCTATATAATACGTAAAAGTAAGGAAGTTACGCCCACCTGATTCTGTCGATCTTCAGGGTGACCTTACTTTCTTTCGAGCTATTCGGTACTCTAACTTGTAAAATCTGTAATTCAATAATTAATGAGATTCTCTAAGTTCCTAATTTACATTTAATTAATTAGATTCTTTGCGCATAAATAATAGCTAGGGCTTTGTCTTCTTCGTGCAAGACGCAATTGCCTCTTCTCTCTTTCGTCTAAACATCAGCAATAGTTGCTTCTTCTCTCACGCACAACTTCATCGTCAATCTTCATTTAAGTCCAAATCGTAGCAGCTGAGTTACCTCCTCTTTGCCCAAACGCAGCAACCCCCTTTTCTTTTTCTCCCTCGTGCGATTCGAATGCACCAGCAAGATCTTGATTCTTCTTGTTCTGTTTTGCTCTGTTCTTCATTTTTATTCTTTTGGCCACATCAACCTAGATTTTTTTTTCTTTTCACCTTGATCTCTCTTGTTCGTGAAGCCCCCCCACCCCCCAAATTTCCAGCAATTTCGTTTTTTTTTTTTGCAATTGTAGAAAGCGAGCTTCATTTCATTTTTTTTTCAATTAATTATTTTGGCCCTAAAACTCGCGAAACGAGTTTTTGATGTTTCTTTTTTTCATCTTAATCTTGAGCTTGAAAAATAAACTTCTATCTATCTTTTGTAGAGCAATGCGCACATACTTGCACCATCGCACTTGCACGAGTATCGTGTAATATATAGTTTTTTTTTCTTAAGCTTAGAAACTAAGTTTTTTTCTTAAGCTTAGAAACTAAGTTTTCATTTCATTCAATTTTTTTTCTCAATCATATAATCTTATTAATAAGAATAATAATAATAATAATATTATTTTTAACCGTTATAATATATATATATATATATTTAAGGTCCTTAATTATTAATATTTATTATTATCATTTTTTCAGAGCATAGTCTATGTATAGATTTAAATAGAATAAAATTTTAACTCATTCATTATTATTTTTATGATTATTATAAATATATTTTTATTTTCATTTTTATTATTTTTTCCTATGAACCCTGCATGTTATTTATTTATTTTTATTATTTTTCTCATTAATCAATATAAATCTTTTTCATTCTCCAATAAATCTTAGATTTTTATTTTATTTTATTTTATTTTTACTCGCGATATGTCACGCTCGCAAAATTTCGGGATGTTACACAATCGAACTTAACTCCCTTCATGGTTAACTTGGTCATAGGTTCTTCTAGTTTGGAGAAATCTTGGATGAACCTTCTGTAGTACCCAGCCAGACCTAAGAAACTACTAATCTTTGTAATTGTCTTAGGTTGCTTCTAATCCATAATCGCTTGCACCTTCTCTAGATCTACAAAGATGCCTTCTGTTGATACTAGTGGCCAAGGAACTTGACCGTTTTCATCTATAACTCATACTTGCTGAACTTGACACATAATTGATGCCTTCTAAGTGTTTCTAACACTATCTACAAGTATTCTTAGTGTTCATCCTCTGACTTGGAGTGCATTAGAATGTCATTTACGAATACCACCACAAAGTGGTGAAGATACTGTCTAAATACTTGGTTCATCAAGTCCATGAATGCCGCTGGGGCATTGGTCAAACCAAAGGGTAGCACGATAAAATCAAAGTGTCCATATCTTGTTCTGAAGGCAGTTTTGATTCTTAATTGATGATGTCCCGACCTAAAATAAATCTTTGAGAAATGAGTGGCTCCCCTCAATTGATCAAATAAGTCATCAATCCTTGGCAAAGGATACTTATTCTTCATTGTGGCTTGGTTCAACATCCAATAATCGACACAAAATCTCATAGAACCATCTTTCTTCTTTACGAACAGTATTGGAATCCCCCAAGGTGACTCACTTGGCCTGATAAAGCCTTTCTCTCGGAGCTCATCGAGTTGAAACTTTAACTCAATCAGTTCTACTGGCGCCATCCTATGAGGAAGTATGGCGATAGGGTTGGTTCTAGGGTGAAGTTAAATCTTAAACTCTAACTCTCTAGCAGGTGGTAGTTCAGGCAAGTCGTCTGGGTATACATTGTAACAACCCGTATTTTTAGACATTGAGTCGATGGGCTCAACATGTATTTTCATATATTAATTAGTGAATTATAAATGAAAATACATGATTTTATGGATATTGTATAATTTAATGTGTGAATTAAATGACAATATATGATTTTCGAAAATGAAATTAATTGATGTGAGTATTAAAATGAAAATGATGAATGCAATCATTTAATTCAAGTATATATATATATATATATATAGAAAGGGATATATTTAAATTAAATAGAAAAGTATATATATGATTAATATTATTATATATATAAATGTGCTTGGTTGAATTAATCAAAAGAAATAAAATGAATAAAGTTTTTACATATATATGTTTATGCAGGTATATGTGTGTGTGTGTGTGTGTGTGCTTGGTTGGATAAGAAAAAAAAAAAAGAAAAAGAAATAATAATAATAATAATAGGATAAGATAGATGAGTCATGGTGGATAAATAAAAAAAAAAAAATTATTACTTAATTAGATCATTATCACATGACTTGGAGATAATAAAAGAATAAATAAATAACAAGATAAAGGGCTTGCTCCATATTTATGATAGATATTTATGTAAAAAAAGACAGTAAAAATGTATTATCTAGATGAGGTGGAGAGTTAAGAGTCAAATAAGTTTATCTTTCATTTAATGTGGTATGGGACCCACTAAACCATCATCTATATAAAGGGTTACTTCATCTTCATTTCACACTTCATTTGCTCATTCCCTCATTCTTCTTTTACTCATCTGGGAAACCAAAGAGAGAAGGCAAGATAAAAGGAAAAAAAGAGAAAAAGGAAGAGAAAGAAAAAAAAAAGAAAAGAAAAAAAGAAAGAAAACAAAAAAAAAGAAAGAAAAGAGAAAAAGAAAGAAAAGAGAAAAAAAAAAAGAGAAAAGAAAAGAAAAAAAAGGAGAAAAAGAAAAGAAAAGAAAAGAGGAGTTGCCACTTTTGAAGATTCGACATTTTAGGTAAATTACTTTTCATTCTTTTTAATTCCGAATTATTATAGATATTGTGAATTTCAGTTTTATAGTATAGTTTTAATAAATACATTAGTTTAATGTGCGACCCAAAATTAGGGTATAGATTTTCTTAGGAATGAAACTATACAATATATATATATATATATCTGTAACACCCCATCCCCCAAGAGACAGGTTTAAACTCAACCACAAGGCGGGTTGTGTCCTATGTTACATTTACAAGTACACAACTTGCATCTCAATTCCTTTATTTAAACACTTATTGAAAACGTTCATGGATACATCACAATGTATTAAGTTTTAATTCAATAAGGCTATATAATTAGATGAAGGAATACTTCAAACTCTTTATTTATTCAAATAAAATATAGAAAGTTACATTCTTAAATTAAAACTTGAGTACATAACTTTCAAAACTTAAATAAAATTCAGCGAAAGTTTTAAATTCAAAATTTGGACAACATGCCCTTAAAATAGAACTTCAAAACTTAGAAATGATCTAATATTAATGACCTTCATGATTCAAGTCAATTTCCTGAAAAAAGGAAGGGGTGAGCACATAGCCCAGTGGATCATTCATTAAATAACTAAGTTACTATTTCAAATTAATAGAACAACCATAAGTGATTCAAACAACTTTTTGGTTGTAGTTGACGTTAAGACTGAAAGGGGTTCTATTCCTTTGATGTTCTTAATTTAGATGCCCCTCTTTAGGGTAGAAAGACATTTCTTTATCACTTTCCAATGGATGTTACATACCAAGTATTTCTTAGTTGCGCTCCGCAACTACATACTCCAAGCATGTGTTAAGAACACCCATAGCATCTATAGGGTCACTATGACAGTATGTGGTTCTTATCTTCGATTTCTTATATCTAAGAATTACATAATCATAAAAGAAATTCAAAATGTAAATATTAGAATTTTAAACAATGAAGAAAGCATGAAAACATTACATAACATGCTTGAAACATTGAATTAAATCCTAAACATGGATTCTAAGCATAACATGCGCTCATGAGTGATTAAAACATAAAAACATGCTAACTAAAATTAAAATATGATTAAACATACTGAAACTAAAACAAGATATGCTAAAAATTAGAATTTAAATAAGCATGAACATGCTAGAAATTTAAAATAGCAAAGTAGATGTTTAAGAAATCCCTTCCACCTTAATCCGAGTTTTTGTTGAATCCAGCAGAGGTTCGCCTTATCAACCACTTTAAGAACTTTAAACCACCAACAAGACTACTTCAACAACCCTCTAAAATACTGAAATAAGAGCTTCTCACACAAGAGAGAAAAGAGGGTGAGAAGAGGTGCCAAGAACAAACAAAGAGGGAAGTGTCAACTTTTTGCTTTGGGATGAGATGAGCAAGGGGGGTTTATATAGATGGTCATGAGAGCATATGGGACGTCCTAGGGCAGATTGGGAAGCTCATAAAAGTTTGGGCAAGTTTCTATACATAAAGGGGATGGTTTGCATAAAGAGGGCAAGTGTGATCATGGTTGGCAAGTGGGACCACTATGACTTTCTAATTCAAAAGATATGAGTACAATCTTGTTTCCTAACTATGTGTAAACACAAAAGAGGTTTAAATCATATTCTAATTCAAATGCGACGTCCCCTATGTACTAATGACAACTTTCCTTTTTGGTTTCCTTGTTTGCTTATCACACAAACACACAAGGAATACTTTTTCATTTTCTTATTTCTTGGACATCAAGCATGGGTGTACAATATCAAATTTGAAGGGACACCATATAATAGTCAGAGAAGCTCATCTTGGTTCCAAGAAACTAACTAAATAGAGTTACTCACATGTGTGCATACATACATGTATGTCGTTGGGCCGATTTCGGCTTAAGTGGGTGTGAGTGTACACAATCAAGTGCGGGTGGCCATGACTTCATGGGTTCACAAAAATCAAATAAAAATTAATATCTCCTTATTTACATGGAATTATGATTTATATCCTATATTTTTGTAATCACATGAACCTAATGTACATTTTAAGGTATAGTTTGGCCCTAAGTGATTTTCTTTTCAAAACTTTCCTTATTTAAGACTTACTGAGGTTATTAGGCAAATGAAAATTCAAATCTTGGCCAATTATTCTGAGTTTTAGATATTTCATTCATTTTGTTAGTTCATGCCATTCCATTTTGTTTTAGGTCATTTCGATCGCCCAAAGTACCCTAAATGACAATTCTTTCTAATTTGGACCACTTGAAGGTCGTTTTGGCAAATGAAAACCCTTACCTTGATCAATTGTTCTAATTTTTGGATATGTTGTCCCTTTAGTTGGTTATGTCATCTTACTTCATTTCAAGTTATTTTGGGTCCCTAAAGAATACTAAATGAGAGTTTTGGAACCTACCAAATTTAGCCCTAAAATAAGCCCAGTTTCATTTTGCACCCAAATTTCACTGAATAAATGATAAATTTTATTTAATTGAGTACAAAGAATTTAGGGTATTATAATATCATTGTGTTCAGATTTATGAGTAGAATACAGATACGTATATTATTTGTACCCTTGTGGACCCTAGGAAAGTATATGGTAGTTGGAAGTCGACACATAGGGGGAATGCCTATTAATATTGAAATTTTAGTCGGTAGGTACTGAATTGTCCAAAATGAAACTTTGAACTCACTGACACTGAAATTAAGATTTTTGGAGGTCAATTGATATATTAAATTCACATTTATATGATTTGAGGATTAACTAATAAATATAGAGAAAAATGTATATAGGGTAAGAATAATGTTAAATAATAGAAAAAATGTTATATAATATTGTATAACGTTATGAATTACTATTAGAAAAATGTGTAACATAGAAAATAATATTTATGTATTGAACCGCCAAATTTGTAAAAGTAGTTGGTTATTGTGTATCAAAGCTGAGACATATGTCGACAACACATATTACTAGTATTTTGAGTCAATATTAAAGGCTTAATTGACCTTGTTAATCACGTTGACCTTGTCGATTTGATAGGTCGGTTAGGGTTATGTTTAGATAGAGTTGAGTGCAACTAACCAAGTCAATCCTTTGATTGACCAAGTCAATCCTTTGGTAAAGTTAGATTTGAGCCAAATTTTATGTAGATATTAAGAAACTAAGTTGATAATGCAGAATCAAACATCAGCAGGATGCGATTGGTCGCTAGAGGAACACCAGAAGCTTAGCATCCTTGCGAGTAATGTTTTCTAATTTATGACTTAACTTGTTATTCTGTCATAAATGAAATGTTCTTACATATTGAAATGCATTTGCAATCTTTAAATGTGATTTAAATGAAAATGTGCACTGAATATCAAGGTTCGAGTGTGGGTTAAGGTATTGGATGTGGTAGAGCATTGAGGACAAGTGGCTGTCGTACTCAGGGGTACATTCAAGCCAGGTCTATCAATTGGGCTCCCCTAGAGCATTGAGGACTAGTGTCTGTCGTACTTGGGGGTATGGTCGGGCTAGGTCTATGAATTGGCTCCCTATGATATGATATGAGTATACACCTAATCGTCGAGTTTCTCCCGCTCAAATGGATTTATGTGTTTTCGGCATTAAAAATGTGTTCAAAATGGAAGGTGCACGATTACATTGTAGATTTAACATTCATTAACTATTGCACTCATTCGCATTATTATTATTGGGCATTTATACATGACATTGGTTTTCTAGAATTCTTGTTCTAAGTTATAGATTAGGTTACATTGCTTACTAAGTCGCTGTGGACAAAATTGGCTCACTATTATAACATTTCAGGCTCTTCTTCTATGGATAAGGGAAAAAAAGTGGTCATTGCGTAAATTACACCTTATTTATTTTGGTAGGTTTCCTCACATGGCTTACTATTTTGAGAGTTAGTATAATGTATAGGAAGTGAGAAAAATATTGTAGATATTTTGACTTAGACATTCCGCTACTACTGCATTTAGCACATTGTATATATAGTTAATTTTGCTTAAAAAAATTTTTACTATAATTATTTGTTCTAGTTGTTTTCACGTTTATTTTGATTACTCTGATAGTATTATATATGGTGTTGTGAAGAGGCTTAACAATGTTTTGGGCAAGCTATGGTTGGAAATGAGTTTGTCAGAATACTATGCCAGTCGGTTTGTTCTTCTCTCTAGGGAAGGGGTCCCGACAATGTTGGTGTCAGAGCCCATGGTTTTCCAATTAAAGAATAACAATTGGTATTAACCTCGAGAACCTTAGAGTAATTGCAGAAGTGAGGAAAACCCTAGGAATGACTTAGAGTAGCAAAGTGAAATTATAGACAAAAACTTTCTGACTTTTGATTGATAGTAAGAAGAACCGAGTGAGAGTGGCCATATCATGAGGAAAATTTAATTGTCATTGGGAGTTAGTGAGTTTTAAGATTTAGAATTTGAACCTAGGGGATTAGACTATTATTGGGAGATAGCTACCTTAATGTGTAGTCTGCTTAATTTGGGAAAATAATGTAAATTTAATATTTTATGTAGACCAGGATGCCTTCTCGACAAGGGAGACCACGTAGGATCCTGGAGCTGGTGCCGCCACCACCACCACCTCTGATTCAGCCTGAGTAGGATCCCATCCAGAGGCTCAAGGCTATCTATTGAGGCTATTCAAGGCCAGACAACCTTATTGAGAGAGAGACTGGATAGGATTGAGGCTGAGAGATAGAGGGTTGAGCTAGTAGCACCCCTGTACCAGTTGTTCCTGAGAGAGCTGCAAACTGCGCAAAGGTAGCCCCAATGAGACAGGGAGATGAAACTACTAATGATCGCCTTTTGAATAGGTTTTTGGATTTGAGACCTAGGAGTTTTACGGGGGGTCTGAGTTTAGACGTAACGAACAACTGGTTTCGCATCATTGAGAAGAACGCTAAGACGTTGAAGTTGTTAGAGGAAAAACCAAGTACTCTTTACTACACATATGCTTGAAGATGAATCCACGATCTGGATCAAATTACTACATGGGCTCATTTTTGGGAATTATTCTTGAGTGCTTATGTTCTTAAGATAGCGAGGGAGCATAAGAAGGTGGAGTTTCTAACCCTACGACAGGAGGACATGTTGGTAAGGGAGTATACCCATAGATTTCTTCGATTGGAGGCTTATGCACTCGAGTTAGTGGGTAACCCAAGGGAGAGCAGGACTCTTCTATTGAGGGCTGAGGGCCAATATTAGGCAGGCAACATCGACATCTACTGAGGCTCCTCTTGAGACCATTCAGAGGCAGGTGTTACAGTACAAGATTGATGGGAGAGATCAGCACCAGATGGTCCAGATAGTACAGGGTGCCATAGTACAGCCACAACAGCAGTTACAGCCCCAGTCATTGACTCAGGGCGATTATCGTGGTGGAACTTGAGCAGGTAGATACCCGAGGAAGAGGAAGCACTTGGGAGGACAGTCCAGAGGGGAGTAGAGTTAGCCACCTCCCTTATTTCTGATCGCTGCCACCCCAGTTCAGACATATTAGTCGGTGGGACAACCATTGACTCAGTATGGAGCCCAAGGTAGAGGTTGAGGCAAAGGCCAAGATTTAGGACGTAAAGGTTATGGGTCGACCCAGACATATCAAGCTGCGTAGGGACCTCATATTATATGTTATCAATGTGGTCAGCCAGGCCACAGATGATATGAGTGCCCTATGCTTATTCTAGCTTCCAGTATACCCACCACTACTATTACTTGAGGGGAAGCACAGGCCATCACACAGCCTGATCTGGAGGTTAACACGACTCTGGTAGAAGGCACCGTTTCTATTTTAGATTCTACCTTATATGTTTTGATTGATGCTGGGTTTACCTTATCATTCATCTCTGGACACGCCATAGACATATTAGGATTTAAACCTTAGGTCACCCACCTGGGTCATGTTGAGTACTGAAGCCGAAGAACGCATTTACCCTAACCTAATTTTTGAGGGTTGCATGTTGAGGTTGGGTGACTTGGAGACCATTTGTTGACCTTCTAGTGTTAGAGTTCCTAGAGTTTGATGCTATACTAGGAATGGACTGGCTAGACGTGTACCATGAGTACGTCGACTGTTTTGCCAAGAGGGTCGTATTTCAGATATCAGGGCAACCTGTTATTATTTTTTAGAGTAGTGCCTCTAATAGATCGAAAACCTGAGGTAGAATGGTGACTCAGAGTGAGATTGATACTCTAGCCGGTTTAACCACCATAGATGAGAGACCTTCACAGGCGAGTATTGATGAGATTCCTATTGTTAGAGATTTTCCTGATGTGCTTCTTCAGGATTTACCCCATTTGCTTCCTAAGCGGGAAATCGATTTCATTATTGAGGTTATTCCAAGGACACAACCCATTTCGATCCATCCTTATTGAATGACGGCTAAGAAATTGCAAGAATTGAAGGTCCAACTAGAGGAATTGATGAGTAAGGGTTTTATTACCCCTAGTATGTCACCTTGTAGTGCTCCAGTGCTGTTTGCGAGAAATAAAGATGGGAGCCTCCGTTTGTGTATTGACTATCGACAGTTGAATAAGGTGACAGTGAAGAACAAGTACCTTCTTCCCCACATTGACGATTTGTTTGATGAGCTCAGAGGTGCCACTGTATTCTCAAAGATAGATCTAAGATCCGGGTACCATCAACTGAGGGTCAGGGAGGAAGATGTACCAAAGATGGCTTTTCGAACTCGTTATGGGCATTATGAGTTCCTAGTCATGCCGTTTGGCGTGACAAATGCTCCTGCGATGTTCATGGACATGATGTAGAGAGTGTTTCATTCCTATTTCAATTCCTTTGTCATTATTTTCATTGATGACATTCTCATTTACTCGAAGACTAAGGAGGAACACGCCGAGCATTTGAAGATTGCATTGCAGACTCATCGAGATCAACGTCTGTATGCTAAGTATAGCAAGTGCGAGTTCTAGTTGACAGAGGTTCGATTTTTAGGCCATGTGGTAGGAACCAGTTATATTTATGTAGATTTGGCGAAGGTCGAGACTATTATTAGTTGGCCGAGACTACCACCGTGACGGAGATTCATAGCTTTCTGGGTTTGGCAGGTTATTATTGCAGATTTGTATAGAATTTCTCAAGGATTGTTGCACCTATGACGAAACTTACCCAGAAGGACGTGTCGTTTGTATGGACAGATAAGTGTGAGGAGGCCTTTCTTGAGCTGAAGCGTCATTTGACATCTGCGTCAATACTTGTGTTACCTGAACCCGGCTGTGAGTTGGTGATCTATACAGATGCATGTGGGATAGGCCTTGGGTGTGTGTTGATGCAAGTAAATCGAGTGATTTCTTATGCCTCACGACAATTGAAGGTGCATGAGAAAAAATACCCTGTCCATGATTTAGAGCTGCCAACAGTAGTGTTTGCGCTCAAGATCTTGCGAAACTATCTGTATGGTGAACATTTTACACTTTACTCTGATCATAAGAACCTCAAGTACTTGTTTTCTTAGTGAGATTTGAATATGAGGTAGATGAGATAGATGGAACTTCTTAAGGATTGTGATTTTACCATTGAGTACCCTCCTGGAAAAGCCAATGTAGTGGTTGATGCGCTGAGTAGAATACGAGTCGAGACTGCTTGTGTGGCTAGACATATGTCTCAGGAGTGGAGGATGATTGATTATGTGACAGTGATGAGTATCCATGAGACTTCGATCGAGACCAGAGTCAGTGCACAGATGAGAGCCCAGCCGGTGTTAATTATTGAGATCATGGAGCTACAACCTCATGACGTTGATTATGTAATGTACTGGGAGTGGGCAGATGATACTTCTCGTGTGGAGTGCTTGATTGACTATGATGGTGCACTGAGGTTTAGGGGACGACTGTGGGTACCAGATGACCCTCACCTGAGACAGGGAGTATTAGCAGAGTTGCACCGCTCGAGGTATACCATTCATCTAGGCACCAATAAGATGTATCATGATGCTTGACGTATTTATTGGTGATTGGAGATGAAGTGAGATATTGTGGCCTTTGTGCAGGGATGTGACATGTGCCAGTAGATTAAGGCTGAACACTAGAGACCCAGTGGTTTACTACAACCCTTGGCTATTCCTGAGTGGAAATGGGAGCACATTAGTATGGATTTTGTGATGGGATTACCCTAAACTCAGTAGAGACACGATACTATTTGGGTTATTGTTGACAGACTGATTAAGTTTGCTCATTTCCTCCCTATTCATACCAATGATTCGGTTGAGAGGCTGAGTCGATTGTATATCTGCGAGATTGTGAGATTACATGGGGTCCTAGTGTCCATTGTGTCTGATAGTGATGCTCGGTTTACATCCCATTTTGGGCAGAGCTTGCAGAGATAGTTGGAGACTAGAGTAAACCTGAGCACAACCTTCCATCCACAGACTGATGGTCAGTCAGAGAGAGTGATCCAGACTCTAGAGGATATGCTCCGTGCATGCGTCCTTGATTTTAGTGGTAGTTGGGAGGATCATTTAACATTATGTGAATTTTCATATAATAACAGCTACCAGGCGAATATCGATATGGCACCATTTGAAGCATTATGTGGTCAACCTTGTCGATTGCCAACTTGTTGGGCCGAGGTTGGTGATATAACAATTTTGGGCCCTACTTTTGTACAAGAGTAGACTGAGAAAATCCAACATATCCATTAGAACATGAAGGCAGCTCAGGATTGACAGAAGAGTTATGTAGATAACCGGAGGAAGATCCTTAAGTTTGATGTTGGTGATCATGTACTACTTCGGATTTCTTCTCAAAAGGGGCAGATTCGTTTTGGTGTTTTAGGGAAACTCACTTTGAGATACATTGAATCTTCTGAGATCCTCGAAAGGATAGGTCCTGTGGCTTATCGGTTAGCATTGCTGCCTTAGCTAGGGGGAGTATATAATGTATTTCATGTGTCAATGTTGATGAAGTAATATCTTGATCCCTCACACATGATTGATTGGAGACATGTTGAGTTGCGAGAAGATTGTTCATATGATGAGGCTCCGGTAGCTATCATTGATCGAGCTGTGAAGAAACTGCGCAACAAGGAGATACCAATGGTACATGTACGTTGGCAGTTTCATGGTACCGAGCAGGACCCCTGGGAGCAAGAAGACTACATGGCGAGTCACTTTCCCAAGATTATAAGAGTCGCTTCTTGATCATTATTTATTGTAGTAAATTTCAAGGACAAAATTTGTTCTAAGGAGGAGAGACTGTAACGACCCATATTTTTTGACATTGAGTCAATGGGCTCAACATGTATTTTCATGTATTAATTAGCGAATTATAAATAAAAATACATAATTTTACGAGTATTGTATAATTTAATGTGTAAATTAAATTGCAATATGTGATTACGAAAATGAAATTAATTAATGTGGGTATTAAAATGAGAATGATGAATGCAATCATTTAATTTAAGTATATATATATGTATACATATAGTTATGTATGGATATATATAGAGAGGAGTATATTTAAATTAAATGGAAAAGTATATATATGATGATGATTATTATTATTATATATAAATGTGCTTGGTTGGATTAATCAAAAGAAATAAAATGAATAAAGTTTTTACATGTAGATATATATTATGCATGTATACATATATAGATATATAAATATGTATGATGATGATACAAAATATATATGTTGATTATTATATATACATATGTGCGTGTTTGGTTGGATAAAAAAAAGAAAAAGAAATAATAATAATAAAAGGATAAAATAGATGACTCATAGTGGATAAATAAAAAAAAAATTATTACTTAATTAGATCATTATCACATGACTTGGAGATAAAGAGAAAATAAATAAATAACAAGATAAAGGGCTTGCTCCACATTTATGATAGATATTTATGTAAAAACAAAGACAGTAAAAATGTATATATAAAAGAGTTATCTGGATGAAGTAGAGAGTTGAGAGTCAAATAAGTTTATCTTGCATTTAATGTGGTATGAAACCCACCAAACCATCCTTTATATAAAGGGTTGCTTCATCTTCATTTCACGCATCATTTGCTCATTCCCTCATTCTTCTTTTACTCATCCAGGAAACCAAAGAGAGAAGGCAAGAGAGAAAAGAAAAAAAGAGAGAAAAAGGAAGAGAAAGAAAAAAAAAAGAAAGAAAAGAAAAAAAAGAGAAAAGAAAAGAAAAAAGGAGAAAAAGAAAAGAGGAGTTGCCACTTTTGAAGATCTGACACTTTAGGTAAATTACATTTCCTTCTTTTCAATTTCAAATTATTATAGACATTGTAAATTTTAGTTTTATAGTATAGTTTTAATAAATGCATCAGTTTAATGCGCGATCCAAAATTAGGGTATATTTTTCCTAGGAATGAAACTATACAATATATATATATATATTATTGTGTTCAGATTTACAAGTAGAATACAAATATGTATATTATTTGTACTTTTGTGGACCCTAAGAAATTACATAGTAGTTGGAAGTCGACATATAGGGGGTATATCTATTAATACTAGAATCTTAGTCAGTGGATACTGAAATGTCCAGAATGAAACTCTGAACTCAATGACACTGAAATTAGGATTTTTGGAGATCAATTGATATATTAAATTTACATTTATGTGATTTGAGGATTAATTAATAAATATAGAGAAAAATGTATATAGGATAAAAAGAATGTTAAATAATATGAAAAAATGTTATATAATATTGTATAGCATTATGAAATACTTATTAAAAAATGTTTAACATAGAAAATAATATTTATGTATTAAACCGCCAAATTTATAAAAGTGGCTGGTTATTATGTACCAAAGGTGAGACACATGTTGACGATACATATTAGTAGTATTTTGAGTCAATATTAAAGGCTTAATTGACCTTGTTAATCATGTTGACCTTGTCGATTTGACAGGTTGGCGAGGGTTAAATTTAGATAGAGTTGAGTACAATTGACCAAGTCAATCCTTTGATTGACCAAAGACCCATAAAGTTAGATTTGAGCCAAATTTTATTTAGATATTAAGAAACTAAGTTGACTGTGCAGGATCAAACATCAATAGGACGTGACCGGTCACTAGAAGAACATCAGGAGCTGAGCATCCTTGTGAATAATGTTTTCTAATTTATCACTTAACTATTTATTCTGTCATAAATGAGATGTTCTTACATATTGAAATACATTTGCAATCTTTAAATGTGATTTAAATTAAAATGTGCACCGAATATCGAGGTCCGGGTGCAGGTTAGGGTATTGGATGTGGTAGAGCACTAAGGATGAGTGGCTGTCGTACACGGGAGTGCGATCGGGCTAGGTCTATCAATTGGGCTCCCCTAGAGCATTTAGGACGAGTGGCTATCGTACTTGGGGGTATGGTTGAGTCAGGTCTATCAATTGGCTCCTTGTGATATGATATGAGTATATGCCTAATCGTCAGGTTTCTCCTGCTTGAGTAGATTTATGTGTTTTCGACATTAAAATGTTTTCAAAATGGAAGGTGCACGACTGCATTGTGGATTTAACATTCATTAACTATTGCACTCATTCACATTATTATTATTATGCATTTATACATGACATTGCTTTTCTAGAATTCTTCTTTTAAGTTATAGGTTAGGTTACATTACTCACTGAGCTGTTGTAAACAAAATTGGCTCACTACTCGAACATTTCAAGTTCTTCTTCTATAGATAAGGGGAAAAGGTAGTCATTGCGTGAAGCATACCTTGTTCATTTTGGTAGGTTTCCTCACATGGTTTACTGTTTTGAGAGTTAGCATAATGTATAAGAAGTGAGGAAAATATTGTAGATATTTTGACTTAGACATTCTGTTACTGCTACATTTAGGACACTATATATGTATAGTTAATTTTTGTCTAAAAAAATTTCTACTGTAATTATTTGTTCTAATTGCTTTCGCATTTATTATGATTACTCTGATAGTGTTATATATGGTGTTGTGAAGAGGTTTAACGGTGTTTTGGGCAAGGTCAGTTTGGGAATGGGTTTGTCAGAACACTGTGCCAGTCAGTTCATCCTTCTCCCTAGGGAAGGGGTCCCGACACACATCCTTGTACTCGTTAACCACCGCTAGGTTTTGGATTCTCTTTAGTTTAATAGGTTCTTCTTTAGAGAGTTCCTCGAACTCATTCTTCTGCCTTAAGCAGTTCAACATGGCTATGGCTAGACTTCATGGTAGTCTCGGCATATCCCCATTGATTCTATAGGTTTCTCCCGAAGGTGAGGTTATGGTCACCCATCTTCTAGGACAATATATCTAGGCTTGGTACTAGTCTAACCAATCCATTCCCAAGATTACATCATAGCCATAAAAATATAAGCGACATAGGTCAACTATTATGAGTTCATCCCCGAACCTTAGGTCACAACTACACATTCTTTTTGAAGTCATAGTGGTCCCTATTGGTGTGGACACATTCAAAGTTATAGGTAGGGTTTTAGTCACAAGTTGTAACCTATTAGCTAGTCCTTCAGAAATAAAAGATTTACAGGCACTCGAGTCAAACAACAATTTTATGACAACATTGAACAACAAAAATGTACGTTCCACTGTAGGGACCTGGTCTTCCTGAGCTTCAACAACGAACAATCTAGCCTAGTTCTGCCCATGTCCCTGGTTATGCCCCTGATTGGCATTCGACTACTGTTGCCTCTGCTAAGGACGACCTTTTGACCTCCTCCCTGCTGTGGTTGATGCTGAGGAGCTTAAGCCTGTGCATTAGGACAATCTCTAACCAGATGACCCTTATGGTTGCACACAAAACAAAACCCTTGCTTCCTTGCTTATTCCCTTGACTCATTCTTAGCCTACCCTTATTTCTGTGTATGTGGTGCTTTCCCACCATTCTTTCTATTTTTCTGAGCCCCTTGATCATTTTCATTCTCGGGCCTCTTATTCTTCCCCCTAAACCTTTATTCTAGGTTGAGTTCTTGTTCTAGTATTAGGCCCTTTTCTACGACGTCTTTGTAAGTTTTTAGGCCTAGAGTCTTCACTATCTTTCGGATCTCCATCTTGAGACCCTATGCGAATCGATTGACCTTTCTTTTCTCTGCCCTGATCAGATTTGGGGAGAATTTGGCCAGTTCGGTAAACTTCCTCTCATATTCAGCTACAATCATGCCCCTCTGATTTAGTCAAACAAAGTCCTCCTGTAGCTTGCTCAAGGTTGCCTCTGGAAAGAACTTTTCATAGAAGATTTCTGAGAAGTTCTCCCAGCTCATGGCATCCACATTTGTATTAGGGTCCATCCTCATCATACGACAATAACTTCTAGCTAGCCCTTTGAAGTGGTGCGTGGTCAGTGCCACCTGTCTCGACCCAATTACCTTCAGTACATTGAGAATCTCCTCCATCTCTTGGTACTAGTGGTTCGCTGAGATGCAATCTATGGTCCCATCAAATGAAGGAGGGTGGAGCTTTTGTTGCACTATCAACATCTTCCTCTGTTTCTCATCCTCCAAACCCTCCTGAGCCATCTGATGTTCGAGATCTTGGACTACATGTGCTGGCTGTTGAACCTGGATAGGTTCAAGTACTTGAGGCTGTGGAGCCACCTGAGGGATTATCTATGGAAGTGCCTTCAACAGTTGATCCAGCACCCTCTGTGACATCTCATTCATCATGGCCTCCATTCCAGTAGGCAATTATTGTTTTCCTTGCTCAGTCTCATCAGAGGTGGTGGATCAGGTTGTGTACTTCCTTGCTCCAGCCATTTTCCACAATTTGAGTAGGTTGTTAGTATTTTCCTCATCAAAAGTTCATACTATCATAACTCTAGATTCATTTCTCTACGTTCTCGATCTGTTCAATGGCCTAAAAGTTTTTCTTCTAGGTTCTTTTCATGCATTGGTACAAGATTTGGTTTCAAAGTAAATAAATAGCAAAGCATGCATAACATACAATCATAAATCAAGCTAGCATAACAAGGTTCTAAGCTTCCACCTAAGTTTTCAGCTTCAAGTGTTCTATACCACTCTACCCCTTCCACTTAGGCTTTCATCTAGAACAGAGCCACACCCAAACATTTTTGCAAATTGCTTGATAACTAAGGTTCTTGAGCCCACTATACTCCACCATCCCATACCAGCGAGCATAGAGAAACATGTTCTGCTAGAGTTACCGATCATTCACCACACATGGTCTATCATTCTCTGAGTCTAGACTTCCTCCATTACCCCAAATTCCTATGCATCCTATACTACATAGAAATCAAAAGATATAGAAGCTTCTCAGTCCCGTTTCTTGATCAAACAATATTTTTTCACATAAGTTTCAGTTACTAGCCTATGTCCTAAAACTTTTGGTTTACCAAGGTCCAATTTTTAGGCCATGTGGTAGGAGCGGATGGTATTTTTGTTGATTTGGCTAAGGTCAAGACTATTATTAATTGGCCAAGACCTACCACAGTGACGAAGATCCATAGTTTTCTGGGTTTGGCAGGCTATTATCATAGATTTATGCAGAATTTCTTGAGGATTGCTGCACCAATGACGAAACTTACCGAGAAGGACATGTCGTTCGTATGGACAGATGAGTATGAGGAGGCCTTTCTTTAGCTGAAGCATCATTTGACATCTGTTCCAGTATTGATGCTACTTGAACTAGGCCATGAGTTGGTGATTTATACATTTGCATGTGGGATAGGCCTTAGGTGTATGTTGATGAAGGGAAACCGGGTGATTTCTTATGCCTCACTAGAATTGAAGGTGCATGATAGAAATTACCCTGTCCATGATTTGTAGCTGGCAGTAGTGGTGTTTGCGCACAAGATTTGGTGATACTATTTGTACAGTGAACGTTTTATGCTTTATTTTGATCAGAAGAACCTCAAGTATTTGTTTTCCAAGAGAGATTTGAACATTAGGCAGAAGAGATGAATGGAGCTACTTAAGGATTATAATTTTACCATTAAGAACAATCATGGGAAAGCCAATGTAGTAGCTGATGCGCTGAGCAGAGTATGAGTCGAGACTGCTTGTGTGGCTGGACATATGTCTTAAAAGTGAAAGATGATTGATTATGTGATAGTGATGAGTATCAATGAGGCGTCGTTGAGGCTAGAGTTAGTGAACAAATGAGAGCCCAGCCAGTGTTGCTTGCTGAGATCATAGAGGTATAGCCTCGTGACGTTGATTATGTGATGTACTAGGAGTAGGAAAATGACAACTCTTGTGTGGAGTGGTTGATTGACAATGATGGTGCACTGAGGTTCATGCGATGACTGTGGGTACTAAATGATCTTAGCTTGAGATAGGGAGTGCTAGCAGAGCTGCACTGCTCGAGGTATACCATTCATCTAGGCACCAATAAGATGTATCATGATGTTCGATGTACTTATTGGTGATCGAGGATAAAGCGAAATATTGCGGCCTTCATGCAGAGATGTGACACGTGCAAGCAGGTTAAGGTTGAACCCCAAAGTCCCATTGATTTACTACAACCCTTGACTATTCCTGAGTGGAAATGGGAGCACATTACTATAGACTTTGTGATGGACTTACACCGGACTCAGCGGAGACACGATACTATTTTGGTTATTGTGGATAGACTAACTAAGTCTCCTCATTTCCTCTCGATTTATACTAGAGATTCGGTTAAGAGGCTAAATCAATTGTATATTTGCAAGATCGTGAGATTAATGGGGTCCTAGTATCCATCATGTCTGATAAAGATGCTTGATTTTACATCCCATTTTTGGCAGAGCTTGTAGAGTCGATTGGGACTAAAGTAAACTTGAGCACAATTTTCTATCCACAAACTGATGGTCAGTCTGAGAGAATGATCCAGATTTTGGAGGATATGCTCTGTGCATGTGTCTTTGATTTTAGTAGTGGCTAGGAAGATCATTTAGCATTGTGTGAATTTGCATATAAGAACAACTACTAGGCGAGTATTGACATTTCACCGTTTGAGGCATTAGATGGTCGACCTTGCCGATCGCTAGTTGTAATACCCTTAAAACTCTATACTTGATGAAACGAGATCCAATGTCTATTTAGTGAAATTTGGGTGCAAAATGAAACTAGGTTTATTTCAGGGCTAAATTTGGCAGGTTTCCAAAAGTCTCATTTGGTGACCCTTAGGGACCCAAAACAACTTGAAACAAAGTAAGGTAACATGAACCAACTAATTGGACAACATATCCAAAAGTTAGAACAATTGGTCAAGATTAGGGTTTTTATTTGCCAAATGCCCTTGAAGGGGTCCAAATTAGAAATAATTGACATTTAGGATACTTCGGGGAATCAAAATAACTCAAAACAAAACATGATGACATGAACTAACAAAATAAACAACATATCCAAAAATTAGGACAATTGACCAAGATTTGGATTTTCATTTCATAGTGCCTTGAGTGGGTTCTAAATAAGGAAAGTAAATGAAAACCAATTTGGCCAAACTGTATATTGAAATTCTTAGTTTTTGATGTGATTCCAAAACTATAAGTTATAAATCATAATTCTTTGTAAATAAGGAGATATTAATTTTTATTAAATTTTTGTGGACCCATGAATGCATGACCACCCCTAAACATGTGCAAGTCACATGGGTGGAATACCATGATCACGTACACCCTCACCCTACTCAACCTCAATGGGACGTTTCCATTATTTGAAGCCATGAAGAATGATCCCATGTGCCATGTAAATAATCAAGTATGCCTACACCTATAGAAACCATAAAGAATGATTCCATGTGCCAAGATAAATGATCATGTATACTAAGGTTACATACAAAACGTCTCATATGTGTGTGTATGGGCACACATGTGCCAAACCCAAGATAGAAGTTTAGTGGAGAGTGTCTGATTTAAAGAGATATAAAAAGATTCCTTCACCAAACAAAAAATAAAAAATAGAAACTTACCTCATGCTCACATGTAGAGCCAAAAGGGAGAGAATCTAAGGGAAATAAAAAACATTCCAAAGCTTTGTTCTTGTGTGCCCATATTAGCAACTTATTTGATTTCATAAATCACAATATATTAGAATGTTTCCCTATTGATAGAGGATGTTCAAGAGAGATTATAATATAATCTAAACTTATTCTGTGTTCACACATAGTAGGAAGCTAAATAAGACTCATATGGTGCTCACACTTGGATTGGAAACATTGGTGGTCCCACTTGCCCAAACCATGCAAAAATGTCTTAGATATGTATAGAAAGGTCATCTTATGATCTTGCCCAAAAAGTTTCCCCTTGTGCTCTTAAAAATCTATATAAACCCCTACAGTTGGTCTCATTCTTCTCATCCCAAAGCAAAGAGTTGACACTTTCCTCTTTGCTGGTTCTTGCCCTCTTCTTGGCACCTCTTCTCACTTCTCTTTTCTCTCTTGTGTGAGAAGTTCTGATTTTAGTATTTTAGAGAGTTGTTGAAGTAGTTTTTGTTGGTGGTTAAAAGTTTTTGAAGTTCTGGAAGTAGTAGATAAGGGAAACCTCTGTCGAATTCAACAAGAAACTCGAATTAAGGTTGAGGAAATTTCTTAAACCTCTACTTTGCTATTTTAAATTTCTAGCATGTTCATGCTTGTTTAAATTCTGATTTTCAGCATGTTTTATTTCAGTTTCAGCATGAATGATCATATTTTAATTTCAATTTAACATGTTTTTATGTTCTAATTATTCATGATACCATGCCATGCTTAGATTCCATGCTTAGGTTTACTTTGAAGTTTCAAGCATACCATATGATATGATCTTAAATAAAAGAAAGTGAAGATAAGAACCACGTACTGTCATAGTGATCCGTAGGGGGATGCTATGGGTGTTCTTATCACATGCTTGGATTGGAGTGTGTGGTTGCAGAGTGCAATTAAGGGATACTTGATATGTGGCATCCAATGGAAAGTAACAAAAGAATTGTCTTTTCCCCCTAAAGAAGGGTATTTAAAATAAGAACATCAAGGGAATAGACTTCCTTTCAGTCATAACGTCAACTTGAAAACAAAACGTTGTGTGAATCACTTAATGCATGAAAGTGTGAGAAATTTGATGTGTTATTGATCTGAAATAGTAACTTAGGTGTTTAATGAATGATCCACTGGGCTATGTGCTCACCTCATTCCTTTTATATTTTCGAAAATTGAATGAACCATGAAGATTATGGATATTAGATTCTTTTTAACTATTGAAAATTTCATTGTAAGGGCATGTTGCTTACTTTTATTTTTTAGACTTTCGCTAGATTTTTATTTTTAATTAATGAGTCATGTACTCAAGTTTATGATTTAATTTAAGGATGCAAGTTTATTTATTTTATTTGAATAAATAAAGAGTTTGAAGAATTCATTTTTCTACTTGTAATGTCTTATTAAATTTAAGATTGATCAAATTGGGTTAGACACTCATAAAAGGTTCAATAAGAGTTAGAATAAAGGAATCGAGATGCAAATTGTATACTTGCAAATGTAACATAGGACTTGGTCCGCCTTGTGGTTGAGCATAAACCTAATTCTTGGGGGTTGGGGTGTTACACCAGTTTGTTGAGCCGAGGTTGGTGACGTAGCAATTTTGGGCCCTACTTTTATAAAGGACCAGAATGAGAAAATCCAATAGATCCATTAGAGCATGAAGGCAACTCATGGTTGACAGAAAAGTTATGCAGATAACTAGAGGAAGATCCTTGAGTTTGATGTTGGTGATCGTGTACTACTTTGGGTTTCTCTCTAGAAGGGGCATACTCATTTTGGTGTTTCAAGAAAACTCACTCTGAGATATATTGGACCTTTCGAGATCTTCGAGAGGATAGATCTTGTTGCTTACTGAGTGGCATTACCACTTCAGTTAGTGGGAGTACACAACGTCTTTCATGTTTCGATGTTGAGAAAGTACTACCCTGATCCCTCGCATGTGATTGATTGGAAACATGTTGAGTTGCAACAGGATTGTTCATACGACGAGGCTCTAGTAGCTATCATTGATCGAATTGTGAAGAAACTACGCAACAAGGACATACCGATGGTACATGTAAGTTGGCAGTTTCGTGGTGTTGATCAAGACACCAGGGAGGGAAAGGACTACATGGCAAGTCACTTCTCTTAGAATATGAGAGTTGCTTCTTGATTTTTTTTTTGTCATTTTAGTAAATTTTGAGGACGAAATTTGTTCTAAGGAAGGGATACTGTAACAACCTGTATTTTTGGACATTGAGTCGATGGGTTCTATCTATAATTACATGTACAAATTAATGAATTATAAATAAAAATGCAGATTTTACAAGAATTGTATAAATTAACGTGTGTATTAAATAGAAAATAAAATAAATAAATAATGATAATAATTAGTTAATGGGAAATTATTAAATGATAAACGGAAAAAATGAATGAAATAGAACTTGAAAAGATTTAATGCAGAGAGAGAGAGAGAGAGAGAGAGAGAGAGAGAGAGAGAGGGAGAGAGGGAGAGAGAGAGAGAGAGAGAGAGAGAGAGAGAGAGAGAGATTTCAATTTATATTAAATGAAAAAGATTTATATGATGCTTTGTTGGAAAATGAAATTAAAATATTTGTGTATGATGTGGTGTAGTTGGAATATATATACATACATATATACATACATACATATATATATATATATAT